>UCOJ01000131.1:0-183869 GCA_900474305.1 Cecidostiba fungosa | reverse complement strand
AAAGATAACTGTATTTAGGACCATAGTTTCAGTGTTATTATCCGCATAGTACTTCCACATATCGAGTCTTGTCATATTTTCTGCAAATTTACAACATTTGAAAACAACCAAAAATGTTTAAAATCTTTCAATTATGTCTAGGTAAACTGAGTATGGGATACGCACGGACCTCAGCACTGATTTCGTATAACTGATTCGGTGCGGCGTTTTGAGACTAAATCCACGGATTCAAACTTAAGTTTAGTACTGATTCAGTATGGACTTCAGTACATATTTCTGTACAAATTTCTGTACAAAATCCGTGCGGATCGTTTTTACGGGGTGAATATCAAAATATATCAGCTACTATAAAAATAACTTAATTTCATGTTTAAGGACCTTGAAACAAACCTACATACAACATTTTAGCTCTCTAGCTATGATAGATTTTAAATGAGGGCCAAAACAAAAATTTGGATTCGATACGATTGATATGCCATAAATTTGTTTTGAGGTGTATTCGAAAACTATCATAGCTAGAGAGCTAAAATGTTATATGTAGGTTTGTTTCAAGGTCCTTGAACATGAAATTAAGTTATTTTTATAGTAGCTGATATAATTTTGATATTCACATAAACAGCTGTCATTGTAGACTGTTTCTACATCATTTTGGCAAGTATCAGTGTAAAAAGTCAGATGTCCAACTTGAATACAGTACATATAACTCCAAAATGCCATGTCAAGTTGTTAGGATAGCATCTCTAATGAAATCCAGAAGAAAAATAGGAGCGCGCAAAGCGCGCCATGATTCCTAGTGATATTAAAAAAAAAAAGCTTCTACGTGTAGCAAATTAAAAAATGTCCTAGAAAATATGGGTATATTTTCATACTATTAAATACAATTTATCCGATTTAAATATCCCAATTAATATTATCCAACGCAAAAATCAGTTTTTTCAAAAGTCGAAGAGTCATACTATAAAACAAAAACCGTTGGCGGTAGAAAGCATTTAAATACGTGTTTTAACAACCTGATAAGGTAATGTTTGTACCAGAAATGCAAATAAAAAGCATTTAAATACGTATTTTAACAACCTGATAAGATAATGTTTGTCACAAAACGAGCATTTGTTTCTTTATACGCGAAGTAGTGGATAGACGAGTTGTGATTTTTTACATTTGCGAAAAGTGTTCGAAAAAATGCGTTGGTCGCCTGCAAATTACACAAACACTTGTTTAGAAAATCCTGCAGCCAATTCTTGCCAACCAGGTGTCTTAGCTCTGTTAGCGTTCATCACTCAATATTTGGGTGGATCGTATGATACTCTTTACACAAAATTCAATAATAAAAGTAACGAAGCAGATGGTGTGCAAAACGAATATGATTTCATTATTGTCGGTGCTGGTAGTGCTGGATGTGTTGTGGCGAATCGATTGAGTGAAATAAGTAATTGGAAGGTATAAATTTTCATATTTATAAGACTACTACTGTTTGTAAAAATCGAATAGACATCATTTATTAGTCATTCATGTTGCAGATTTTATTGTTAGAAGCTGGCGGCAATGAACCGATTGTTGCCGATGTTCCTGGACTGTTAACTCTTTTAGTAGATAGTAATATCGACTATGCTTACCGGAGTGAACCTGAGCCGGCAGGAGTTAGCGATTCTGAGAAGAGAGTATTGGCTTATCCACGAGGAAAAGTTATGGGAGGAACTAGTGTCATAAATAAAATGTGGTACGTGCGAGGAAATAAACAAGATTACGATGATTGGGCAGCTTCAGGAAACAAAGGTTGGAGTTGGAACGAAGTTTTGCCGTATTTCAAAAAATCTGAAGATGCGAGAGATCCTGAAGTATGTATTACAGCCTATTCGTACCTTATATATGTGCAAATCCACGGTCAATAGGAAACAAATCGGTACCTTAGAAATAATATCTGTGGGTTCCCGGCAGAACCGCCTGAGTCCATTTTTCACGTTTTCGCAAAAACGCGGCTTTAATATTGGTACTGATATGCAAGATCGAAGTTAAAAAGAAATAAGTAGTAATAATTTAGCAGTTTAATCAGCTATCCAAAAACGACTCTTAAATTCGTTTTCGTTGAATTAAATTCTTAATTCCTAAAAAGCAAGAAACTGATACTTCCAATGTGAATTTCAAAGATCGTAATTTTTGAAATCACACTCGAAATAATTAATAAACACTCGACCGGGATGGATAATATATTTCATTATTCTAAATACAAGTGATTTACGCTGTCCCCGGCAATGGATTTCGAACATGCGGACTTAGGTGGTTAAACGTATGGCTATTCCGCTCCTCGCTATGTTTTGAGATTTTTACATGAAAAGTAATTGTTTTTAACACAATTTTTGTCAAAATTTACGCGGTTCTTCCGGTGAACCACAGAAATATTTTCCGACAACGGAAGTAAAAATTAGAGTTCGAGAAAACCTTTAATTAAAAAAAAAAATTGTTCAGAATTTTTCCTACATTCTACATGACCTAACAAACCTAATGTATATATATGATCTGCTAAGTGTACGTTTAAAAGAATTTTTTTAATTTCTAGGTACCGAGTTGTTTCCTGTTGACCGTGGATTTGCACAATTATTGGATGTGAATTGATTCGATTGTTTCGAAAGGTCATTGCCAAATATCCTGAATCACATGGAACTGGTGGATACCAAACGGTAGGACTCTTTCCCAAGCAAAATCAGCTCACACCTGCAATTTTGGAAGCATGGAAAGAATTAGGACTGGAGGAAATTGATTACAATGGCGGTAGCCAACTGGGCGTGTCGAAAGCGCAGGTCACTGCTATTCACGGAGTTCGACAAAGCACTAACGGAGCATTCATCAGACCCATCAGAAACCGAAGATCGAATCTTACGATAAGAACCCAGGCTCGAGTCACGAATATCATTATTAACAAAAATTCCAAACGAGCTATCGGAGTGAAATACGTTATTTGCAATCAACAGCGCAGCGTCATCAGAAAAGCCTTCGCTACAAAAGAAGTTATCATTTCCGCAGGAGTGATAGATTCGCCGAAACTTTTGATGCTCTCTGGAATAGGTCCATCTGATGACCTTAAAAAGGCGAAAATTCAAGTCTTGAAAGATCTACCAGTTGGTCAAAATTTCCACGATCACTTTTCAGTTAGTCCTCTAGTACTTAACTCTGACCGTCTAAAAGAGTCTTATCCCAGCACTGAAGATATGAAAAACGATCTTTTGTACTGGATGAATACTCATGAAGGTCCACTTTCCAATGCCGGTGTTTCAGCTGTAGCAGCTTTTTATCAGTCTTCACACGAGACACGTCCAGGTGTCGTTGACATAGAATTTTACGTAGGTGCTGCTACCAGTGAAAAGTCAAATCAATCCACGAGCTTTTCTTTCATGCCTGCGTCCTATTACGATACAGTAGGAGTCATGACGTCGTTATTGACGCCGAAAAGTCGAGGCTACGTTAAACTTAATGAAACCGATCCTATTGGAGGCCAACCGATTATTCAGTTAAACTTCTTATCTCATCCTGAAGATGAGGAAATCATGATCGAGGGATTGCGATTTGCCAGAAAGCTTGCTGATACGAAAGCTCTAAAAAAAGAAGGACTGACGAATTTAAAGAAACGGGTAGGTCCTTGTATAAATTTCGACTACGATAGTGATGATTATTTGAGATGTTTAATAAAGAGAACCCTTATCGTGGGCTATCATGGAGTTGGTACGTGCAAAATGGGAC
This sequence comes from Cecidostiba fungosa, assembly GCA_900474305.1. Taxonomy (NCBI): domain Eukaryota; kingdom Metazoa; phylum Arthropoda; class Insecta; order Hymenoptera; family Pteromalidae; genus Cecidostiba; species Cecidostiba fungosa. The sequence continues at coordinate 180,137 of UCOJ01000131.1, read as the reverse complement.
CAGTAAATGATAAGACTTCGGTGGTCGATCCAACGTTAAAAGTTATAGGCATCAGTGGACTGCGAGTGATTGATGCATCTATAATGCCTAATGTTACCAGAGGAAACACCAATGCAGCAGTGATAATGATTGCCGAAAAGGGTAGCGATTTGATTAAACAAGATTGGAATTAAGGTATTATACAAATCTTTCACTTGTAAAGAATAATGATTTGAATAACAAAACGAAGTACTTATGTCTAATAGTATAATTTATTCTGAATAATTCAAACGTATCTTACAATTTTTTATTACCTTCGTGCAGTTTCAATGATATATATTTTTCAAAGAACTTGCATATTCATCGACCAGATTATTCCTGTTGAACAACGCGTCAATGGTAGGAAACTCGTACCCCATTGGCTTTTTAATATTCCGCCAACGGTGGTGGAGTTACCAGACTTTGACACGTTAACGAGCACGGACTGAGTAATTCCTTTCTTCCAACGTATTCTAAAATAAAAAAAACAGATCACAAATTATTATTATTTTTTTTCCTCTTTAAACAAGGAAAATTAGTTTGCAATTCCAAATTACAGCTAAACGGAGGCTACGTGCATCTTCTGATTTAATATAAATTCCTGAACGTATTCGAATGCATATATATACGTACGTTGTACACGTGATTCTTTTGCCTAGTGGCACATTGGTAGTATGCTTCGAAGGATGCAGTCTATGCCGACATTCGTTGCGGGCACTGTAACTTTTTTTCCTTGCTTCCTTTTTTCCTTTTCTCCTTGTCGGTTCCTACGCATCGCTGAATCGGTCAAAAGCACTTGTACAGCCGCAGTCAGTCTCCTCTTTTTCTCCCTCGCCTGCAATATTCATCAAAAGTAAAATACAGTAGTAGAAGTCAGGCGCTGAATGAATAAGCTTGTTTGTTAAAAAAATTAACGAATTATTTATTTTGCGTATAAATTTTACTCGTTTGTACTAAATAGTGGGCGTACTAAATCAGAAATGATAGAAGTTTGTAAAATTGTTAAAATGAATCAGACTCTGAACAAATAAATGGAATATTGTTATATTATGTATTTGAAAAATTTTTTCCTATATCGAACGATAATTAATATCGTTTGATTGAATAATTTGTATATTTATACTGTTCGTAAATTCAAGTAGAATTATTGATTTTTTAATGAAAATTTCACGATTTTTCACCTTTTTCAAATAAAATTAATGAATTTTCAAGTAAAATAAGGAATTTTCAATAACTTTTGTAATTGAAGCTTTTTTTCTCTTACTGTAACCTCAAATACTTTTCAATGAGACTACTCGTGTAAAAATCTTTCCAGATGCTAAGACCAATAAACGGCTTAAAAACCAAATAAAACATTTCAGACCTCGAAATCCTTTTCCATCCGATAAAATTCACAGCCTATATATAATCAAACCAAATAAAATCGCCCTCTCTAGCACGTTTCCAGATAAGGCAATTTTTAAAACCGGTATAACATAGTCAAATAAAAAATTTCGTTCCAAACTCGCAAAGGGTTTATTGAAGCAGCAAAAAAAAGGACATTCCAGACCTCGAAATCCTTTTTCCATCCGATAAAAAGCTGCGCGATCGGTATACAAAATAATACACAGCGCGATCGTTCTCGAGCCCTTCGCGAGGCAAGCGCTCGGTATATACATCTATATATATTCCGTATAACTATATATATACAGTCCCAAGCGTTGTGATGTTTCTCGAGGGAACACCGGGTATAGAAAAGCCTCACAGCAGTGGCGGCGGTGGCGGCGGCGACGCGAGGCAGCGAAACGTGCAAAAAAAAAAAACGAGCGTTAAACGACGTACGACCTTGACCGGAGTCTGCGTCTGGCGGCAGGTATATATGTTCCTTCTTTCTCTATAGGCTCAAACGAGTTTTACTATACAGTCGCGCTCGGTGCGCTCTATACAGCTTAATGCGATCATGCACAATACAATTCTCGATATATATCGCGCGTCGTCTCTCTTTCTCTTTCTTGTATTTTTATTTTTTGTCTTTTTTCACGGCGGCGGTTCTCTCCAAAAATGCATTCTTACGCGCGCACTTTTCAAGACGGGAAGGATACTTAGCTTTTTGCGCCTCTCCCGATATGCGTGTGCAAAAGCTGCTGAGTGCGCTTTCGTTTTCTGTGTTTCTTTTTTTCTTCTGTTGTCTGAGGAGAAAATTTGTTGGATCAACAGTATTTATATTGATTTGCGCGACACTGCGCGCGGCGTTGCCTTGATACGAGCTGATAATTTGAGTTTTAAGGTTTTTATTTATGTCGATCGGGACTCGTTGAATTATTTATGAGCGGTGAAATTGCTTGCGATCTTTATTTCGTAATGGTTTATCATTTATGGGTGGCGATTTTTTTTTATTTATGCAATTCTGGAAAATATCAATAATTAGTTTTATTATGAAATTGTGTAAAAGTGGATTTTGATATTTGTAGATGTATTTTTTTAGCTTCAATCAAATTACGTCTCTCAGATTCATTTTGATTTATCGTTTTCTTTTCGGTTCTTATATTGCGAGGGCTTCGATGCATTCTGGGATGCATTTTTAATGAGCGAATTATTTTTAATTACAAATACATTTATATATATAGTGAGAGAATAAAGATACGCCTTTTGTAGTAGAATTTTCGTGCAATTTTTCGTAGTTTAAATAATTCTTAATATAAATAGAATAGGTATTATAATTGAGGATAATATAACGTGTTACAAAATGAAGAAAGGTATTAAATTTCTGTACGTACGTTATATTTTCATGCGCATTTCAGTCTTTTGTCCGATCATTCTTTTGAGCATGTCAAAAATGCATTTGTATGCACTTTTCAATAGCGAACGCATGCACATAGATATAGTCTTTCATCTTAGAATGAGAATTCAATTTCATAAAAAAGGCGCTTGTACGCAAAATTTTGGCTGTTATAAAATCTGTGATTAAATTTTAATATTTAGAACGCAATCGTTATGATAGCTAATTTTACATTTCTTACATAAAATACAGAAAATACAATATTTGACGCGCTATACAGTGAAGAATGTGCGAATAAGCAGTAGAAAGGAAAAAATGAAGAGAAACTTTTAAAAAGTCTACGACTAAATGAAGTGCATCTGAATGAGATCGCGCGTCTGTGAATTTAAAGAAGAATATGACTAACGCAGCTCTCGAAATAGTTTGCTTTCGTTTGATTTTTTTTCTCGTGCACTTGATTGAATTACGTCCAAACAAAAGGCTTATACTCTTTGTGCACTTGGAAATCTGAGAAATATCTTTCGGTGCTATCTAATCCAAGGATAAGTAATTAAAATGAGTATCATTCTTAAAATAGTATATACCATGCACAATGCACTTTTTCTCGTCTTCGATTGATTTGCTAATTTCTTTTTTATTCCACGACTTTTTTCATCTCGTATATTTGCCAACGATCTCTCATCCTTTCAAAACGGATCTCCACGAAAAAGCAAAAAAAAAACTTCCTTTTCACCAAACCGATAAAGCAGCGCAAGATAAAGCAATCATTGTCGGCAGACAAAGTCGGCATAAAGCAAAAAACTACATAGAAAAATACAAAAACTTACCAAACCTTACGGAGACCTCCAGTGCACTCGAAAATATATCGGCATACAAAGAAAAGCCATCTCAAAAATCTCTCGCTCGAGAGATCAAGGCCACACTCTAATAACCGCAACGTCTTCTCTTGAAATAAACTCAAACTCTCGTTGATCTTTCCCTCTCTTTCTCTCGGGCGTCTGATGCGTGATGACGAAGAAAAGCTCTGTTTTTTTTTTGACGCGGGAAAATTCAAACAGCCGCCAAGTGGTTCTCAGCGGAAAAGCGCGCAGCCCAGAGGAGGAGTAGTAGTAGTAGTAGCATCGGCTTGTCGCCGAAGAGAGGAAATAACGCCACGGCATCGCTGCAGCTCGGCTTGCTCGCGGCTGCTCTACGAAAACGAGAGTGAGAGAGAGTCGGAGGGGAAGAGAGCATAGTATAGAAGCAGCTTTAAGGTTAAGGCGAGGAAGAGAGAGAGAGAAGGCGGCGATGGTAAAAGTAGAGGGAAGGACGCCGCGCCTGGCCCTGTGTGTGTCGTGGCTTGGCCAAGGATCGACGGAGGGAGAAAGAGAGAGAGAGAGAGAGAAAACGGATAAAGAGACAAACTGATGCTTGCCTTCTCCCTCTCTCCGCTCTTTCTTCGTTTGGCTTTTTCTTATTTCTGCGACGGCGCTCGTTTCTTCGATGTATATACGTATACATATATATACTCGGCTTCTCTTTTTGTCCGGCCGTTTCTCTCTGTCTCTCTTTCGCTTCTTCGTTCTCCCTCGGCGAGTAAGAGCTCTGTGTGTGTGTGTTTGTGGATATATAAGAAAATGCTTCGAGAGGAGAGAGAGAGAGAGAGAGAGTTTGTGTGCGGAGTCTCGAAGCTCTATTATACTTATTTCGCGCTGCACACATCACGGTTTTTCAAAATCGATTTCGCTTTTGTTGCGGCGCGCGGCCTGTCGATCTTTGAATGATGTGAGACGATGGTTATATTCCGAGATACGGATCGTTTTAAAATATTCGTATACGCTGATATATAGTCTGTACTATAATTATTGTTGTCTCATATCGTGTTTTTTACAATCGCTCGTCGTTATTTAGAATTCGTTTACAACTGTTTACACGATAATTCTGATTAGAAAATATATGTATTATACCTTTCACACTTCTGTAACAATCGTATTTCCGCAGATGTAAGATAATTAACACCTCGCGAGTGTCGGGTCTTACCGGAGCTTACTTTTTCTACTTATTTCACAACGGCGTCGAATAACGTAAAGTTTATACATATATAATAATAATCGCTAATCAAGACGTAATCTCACACGCAAAATCAGAATGCAATTGTTATTATGTATATTTTATATAAAGTGGACTATATATCTGAATAAATACATGCTTCTGGGCAGTTTAGATTATGAGATTAAATTCACGAAGGTCTACTCGTTTATCCCATATAACTCTATAAATTCTTTTCAAGTCTGAACAAAGCATATATAATATCAAATATTTAATAACTTTAATTTCATTTTTCTACTATATATATGTAGTTACGTAACTCCTATACTCGCAAGAAAGCACATTTTTCAAACTGCAAATATAAGTAAATTCTAAAACAAAATCAATCGATCATTTGCGCAAAAACGAAAAGAAAAGCCAAAGCACCTTATCTCGACAATCCAAAATAATCATCCTTAATTTTCTCCACTACACCTCTGCATCAGTCGCGCTCTCCCTTTCTATATACTCCGATGCCGTCCCAGCGAAGGCACACACAAGGACCATTATCAAGCGTGGAAGGTCAGAAAGCGAAGGTATATAGCGTCTCTCTCTCTCTCCCCGACGAACGAAGGGAGAAGAAGAAGAAGAAGAAGAAGAAGAAAGAAGTCGAAGTATACCAAAGTAGGCGACGTTGTAAAAGGCTCTCTCGCGATTCCCGTGTATATAGCGAACACCATATGTACGATCACGTGACTTTTGCCACGCACACACGTACGTATCCCGGAGATGCACGAGTCTGTATAATATACATATATCTATATGTTGTACGTGAAAGTTTCGCAGAGGAGCTGTGCTGCAGCACGCTGTCAAATTCTCGAAGCGTCGGTCTAGCCCTTTCTTTTTAGCTTCCTTTTTTTCCACGTTTCGTGCGGTTTTTTCTCTCTCTTGATTCTTTTTTTTCCTTTCTCGGACGATCCCTATACTAGCGCTTATATATATATACGTAGGCTTGTTTCTTTCTTCTTCTTTTTTCGGCTGTTTCGGTTTCACTTTGGAGAGAGAGAGAGAGTGGGCTGACTTTGACGGGGATTTGGAGAAAATTTTAGAGGAGCAGGGGTTGGCCGCGGCGTTTAGGGGGCTGCGACTGGAATTAAATTAGGAGCTGGATTTCGACTTTAATGAGCTTTGCAAGCGGATTTATGAATGTTCTAATATAATATGTGTTATAGGATAAGTCTGACGTGTATTAAATGACGCGATGGTATATCAACAATTTTAAATTATTATATTTACGAGATATATAATATTAATAGCAATCGAATAATTCAAAAATTAATAACGCATTCTTACCTCATCAAGAAAATCGAATCCTCCTCTCGTACACCACAATTGAAAGGAAAAAAAATCACAAGAATAATTTTTCAACGCGCTAAACACAAGCCGAAACAATCTCCATATACACCACACTGCAGTGGCTACACACACACACACTATATGTGTCGTTCGCACGCTCTCGACGTGTATAATACAGCAGTAGCGCGCGCGTATATACATCGCTTCGTGTTCGTTCGCCACTCGCCGGCTGGCTGACTTTGGCCTTGTCGTAATTTTCACCCGCGTCTGCATCCTCAATGGGAAAAAAGCCGCCGCCGCCGCGCGCTTGCTGCGCGAGTCGAGCCAACAATGACGCGCGCGAATCAGCGTATATCGCGAAAAAAAAAAAGAAAGAAAGAGGAATATACCGAGTCTGCTGCTGATGGGTGCGTACACATATTTGCTCGGGACTTTGCCGGCGATTGTATGGATGGTTTTACGATGATGCCGGGCCCGTATAGTATATATATGCCTTCTGACTTTTGAAGAATTTTATGCCTGTTCTTTTGTATAAATGAGGAGGCTTTTTTTATTGCTTTTGTTGAGATTTTTGTTGAAAGTCCATTATCGATAATATTATCGTTGTGTGAATAAGTGTAAATTTTACTATTCATCTCTGTGGTAATTTTTACCGTTCAACGAACGTTCTTTTATTATTAAAAACTTTTTGCATTGACTATAAGATCAGCAAACATTTTTAAAATAAAAAAAAAAATCAATTTCATAAGAGAACACACAAGAAATGATATAAAAAGCCAAGAATCATCATTTCTCCCTGAAAGACTCAACAGTCGTTCCTCTTATAGGCGCGTCGAATCGACAACAGGTGAGCGTTCGCCGACTGTCCCTGCTTTCCTCCTCTATATACACTGTATATATAGGTATACCTATATACAAGAGAACCTATCCCCATGCGTTGGGTCGTTATAGTACACCAGCTTCTACACACATACATATGGCAGTTGCTCACATACACACACATAAGCCCTCCTGACTTACAGGGGGAACGTCCTCGATAAATTGCGCGTGTGATGCACACATGCACCTGTGACTATATAAACGAGTGCAGGCGGTGCACACTCTGTTGCTTTGTGTAGGGAGAAAACGATGGAAAAAGAGAGAGAGAGAGAGAGAGAGAGAGAGAGAGAGAGAGAGAGAGAAAACTCGATGCTACTGGCTGTTGCTTCGTTACGCAGTGTTGTATATTGCATGGGTATGACTATTTTTGTTGGACTGTGATTTCGATGTCGCCGATAAGAGATAAATACGTGGTTCAATTAAGAGTATTATGTATATATAGTTGAAAACTCGAAAAGAAATCCTTTCTCACTTCGGCGAGCTAAAATTAGCAGTAATAACACAAGTATCCGCGTGTAATTCCCGCCTTTTTTTAAAAAAAAGAAATATGCTTTTTTTGACACGTGAATACACAGGTTCGCGTGTGCGTGCTTTCGTGTCTCTCTCAATAGAGAGAAAGAGCTGCTGCTGTAGAAACGAGCAGGGAATCCAGTCCTTCCAGTCTTTAATGCCCGCAATGGGAATGCCGGATAATTAGTGATAAAGGACGAGAGCGAGAGGAGCCTCGTGTATTTTTCTTGGCTGCGTCGGGATATATCCTTGCAAGCCCTTATATGCGTTTGATTTCTGGTATAATGTGAGAGATCAAGAAGCTTTTTCAGACTGCCGGCGGACGTCACTGCGCTTGACGCCGTGGTTTTTCTGGAGGATTAATTTCTTGATTTATGTTATATTCCATCGGCAGATTTATGGGGTATATATATTTTTAAATCTATCTTTTGTTTAGTATACACGTAAAGCCTAAAGATGTGTTTGAATAATTTTAATACACACCGTGTAAAAACTCGTCGTCGATGCATATCTGTCGATTTTATAAGTGTTTATACGCGCATCAAAAGCCGGTGAAACGTTAATAGCGCCGTTTCAATTGCGCACACGTACATCTCGATAAGGCAAAAGAAGAAGAAGAAGAAGAAGAGTAAAGGAAGGCACAGGAAAAGGCACAAAAACGAATAAACGACTCGAGTGCTGGAATCTCGAGCAACTGGTGCGCGCGAGCGGATGGAAAGAGCCTTAACTTTTTCTTTTCTTCTTATTATCCGTATATATACCTATTGCGATTTATTATGATTGGCCGTCCAGAATAATATATTTTCTATATATAAGTAAAACATTTATTCCAAGCGCATCGAATCGCATTGATTTTTCTAAACCCAATTATAACAATGCAAAATAATCTCTTCCCACAACTACAACACACTCGACACTACACACCGCATCTGCAATTTTTCCCCCCTGAAAATTGGTTCCCCATCAATATACAATCGCCTACTGCAACTCGGCGCGAATTCCCAGGAGCTAGCAAACTGCAACGACGACGAGCAGTACACCGCATCAGCTGATGCAAGGCCAAGGCAATAAGTTTTTACTCTCTAGGCCCTCGTCCCTGTATAGCTCACACAACCTTCGCCGACTATACCTATCCCCCGATCGTAAGGAATGCGCCGCCATACTACGCTGTGCGTGTGAGAGAGAGAGAGAGAAAGAGCGAACGCGATTATACGAGGCGCGAGTGTATATAGTCGGCTGCGCGTATACAATGCGAATTTCCGCTGGAGTTTTACGCGCTCGCCTGTATATTATATAGCAGTGTGTACTACTACTACTGCGAAATTGTAGGCTTTTTCGTGGATTAAATTTTTGCACTGTGGGAGAGGAGGAGTTTGTAAAAATAATTATTATATATATATAGGGGTCGACCTTGAGCCGATCGCGTTACGATGTTGCGAGATCGAGCTATGAGGATACAATGTTGCTTAACGAGGGAGTATGAGGTTATAAAAAGGAGCAAGAGATCGGTATGAGTTGGTATAATTGCAAGCTTGGTATCGGTCGTCGGACTGGTTAGTGAGAGAGAGATATAATAATTGGACGCTTTCGGCTTCGAGAAACTCGAAAACGCCGATCGCATTGAGGTTTTCTGAGTCGTCATCTGCCGATTTCATTAAAAAAGACCGGTAATCCGCAGAGACGTCGTAGAAAAGCACCGATACCGGAGCAACCGGTTGCATCTATAAACGCAGTTTTTCTATAATACTCATAATTTTTATATCTTCTGTAAGCCCGATTGTCACACAGCCAAAGGCATACCGATCTCTCTGCCGATTTCTGTATAACGAGCGCGTAGTTAAACCTATATATAGTCAATCTCTTCACTCCTCTCCTCTCTCACAACGAAGAATTCGGTCTCTGCCTTGCAGACACGCATTCCCTCCCCACATATATACTGCATGCAGGACGATCGCCTAGCGACCGCCGCCGCCGCCGCCATCAGGAGAAAAACGCGAGGGCGCTCTGGGGAAGCAAACCGGTTTCACGGCCGCCACCGCCTCCTGCGAAATGATCCGTCTGCGTGTCCGTGTGTATAGTGAAGCTCGGACCCTGGGTTGTATGCCTCTGTGTCTATAGGTATACATATAAACTACGTGGCTCTCTCTCTCTCTCTTTTTCTCTCTCTGGCGAACAAGGGAACCTGCGCGCGCGAAAGAGAAAGGATATGGCTGAGAGAGACGCAGGATTTTAAGTGTGTGAGTGCGAAAAGTCTTCGCTTTCGATACGGTCGTATAAGCGAGGAGGAGTATTTTCTAGGAGAGGTTTATGGGGAGATGAATTTTCCTGTGAGCTTGACCGTGAAAATCGGTAAGGTATGGTGAGAGGGAACTATAAGCTGGGGTTTTGCAGTGAGTTGTATAAGAGGTAGATTTTAATGTAGCTATACTTCTCGGTCGATTGACTGTGGCTGTATTATTTTAAAGGAAAATATTACGATGAAATTGCGCATGCCAGAGGAAATAAGATATATTTTTACTTTAGAGATACAAAATAATTAACACTGATGAAAATACATTATGATGATTCTGCGAGGCGGCTGTTTAAACTTTCTATTTATCGAGTAAATATTTTGATGTATTAATGTTTGTAAAAGCAAAACACGCGTGTTATTGCAAGAGACTTCTACTAGCTTTCAATTATTGTAGTATTAACACGTATACTTTATTTGTATAATTGTGATAATTACTGAATATTAAGGAAGTTTATATAATAAATAAAATCATTATTCCACACGTGGATCTTACATAACGAATTTACCAACAGATGTGTAGCGTTATTTATATGGGAAAATTTTTACTGTCATAGAAAGTTGCTGCATGTGATTTATTATTTTCAAGCATCAATCATGAAAGCGGAGTAATCCAAAAGAACTTATCGTTCAAAAATTAAATAAATTTCGTTTACTTCTTCAACCGATGCAGTGCAACTCAAGACCTTGCATTAAAATTGGAAAATCAATGATTTCAACCAGCTTCATACCTTAAATTAAAACATATCCGAAAACAAGATTCAAATCCCATTCCCATATAACATACACATAACGCACCTGCAACAACCTGTGCAGCAGCGGTTCGCCAAAGTGGCGCATACAGACATCATACATTACCGCGAATCCAGCTCTCGCGCGAGAGCCGGTCGAAAAAAAGTAAAAGGTATTATAAAATTCGGTAATTTTAATTTCTCGACGTTACGCAAAACCTGTACCTTCGTCCATACCTATATACACTCAGCGCAAAGGAGATGACGCAAGCTCTCGCGAAGGTACAAAATTCATTTTATAATCGGCAGATCTTGCGAGCGAGAAAGCATCGGCAAAACTACGTAAAAATCTACCCACACATGTGTGTGTGTACAGTGTATCGAATAACTGCGAGACGGTTTCTGTGTGTGTGTGTGAGAGAGAGAAAGAGAGAAAGAGAGAAGATATTGCAAGGAGACTGCAGCAGCAGCAACGGACGCAACAGCGCCGATGCTCGAGAACTGGTTTATAAAGTCGAGAGATGATAACGACGCGATGCGCGGCTGCTGCTGCTGCTGCTGCAGCTGCGAGGGCTTCTTGCCATTGCTAACCCAGTATCGGAGAATTGGATGAGTCCATTGGTGTATCGAAGCAAAACTTTGGATGCGTTTTTCAAGTTTTAAATTTGAAAACGATTTTTAGAGGCGAAATTTTTTTTCTTTATTTATAATATTGCAATTTTTGTTATAATAACAAGTTTTTATGTGTTGGTTTAAATATTAATATACTACAAAGTATACTGAATGTGTGCATACACTCTTATTTTATGCAATATTTGTAGTTACATTTATTTTGAAGGTTTAATAGTTAGGCCTGTACCTATTACTGGTGATTGTAACAGAATAAAAATAAGTTTTTCTCTAAAATATTAAAAATAATTTTTACAAGATGCACGAGCTATACGATTATTTTTGATTAGTAAATATAAAACGTATCCAAAGTTAAAAACGTATTCCTTTAAACGTTTCAAGTATAATAATTCTTTCTGCATAATAAAAATAAATTGGATTCAATTTCGTTTTCAAAAGCCTGAATTTGCATTAAAGACACCTTTAAACACCACTATATCTGTTTCACTTACAGCCACACCAATCATTAAACAATTCGGAAATTCGCAATAAACTCGACCCAATAACCCAGGCTGTTAAACCTCATATTCTTAATTATAATTTATATCAGAAATAAATAATTCATAGAAAGCTATACATACAAAAATCTCACAAAACCTTTATTTTTCACCATCCCAGTCATCAAACAATTAAAAAATATTCTAATTAGGCCATGACGTGAAACTAAATTTAAAAAAAAATTAAGTCTACAAAAAGTGTATATCGAGATTTATAGTGTAGTAAAGCGATAAAATAAATGTGCAGCTCGTCGGAAAGGATGGTAACAAGACAGGCGCGACCCCCCGTGTCGTACGCCTAAAGCTCCAAGTGTTCTGTCTGTCCGGTCGAGACTCCAGAGCTAGCTGGCGCTGAAATTTAACTGCTCGCTCGACAACCAAGCGACAGCGACTTCATGTACGATTTTACGTTGCCTGAGGACTCTTTTCTGATGACATTTCGTACTGCACTTTATGGTTTGACCAAGAAGAGTTGACTGCTGCGTGGGTTGAAGATGTTTTTATTCTTTTTTATGTCATCTGTTTGACGCGTATTTTAAGTCTTGGAAATATAGTTTTCTTTTTCAGATGATTGTTAACAAGTTTGTTTATTTCAGTGTATTATGTAGTGAAGAAACGGAAGGATAGAGCATTGATTTGCAGTCTTGAATAAATATTCAAAGTTACTTTTAACGGCGAGTGTACCGATATTTAAGTAGAAGTAGACCGACATAGTGAGACACTTCTTACCGATAATGATATACACCTCCTGCTTATTTGAAATCCATCAATATTTTCCAAAGTTTGATTACAGACGAATGATTTTTCTTTTTAAATTTCACTAAATGAAAATGTATAGTATATGAAACAAATTTTCAAAATCTCCTTTTCCTCTTTTTGCCCACATCATAAACTCAATCACAAAAGCTAGTCGTTGGATCACACTTACCGCTATTCACTTTCGCAAGCCGTAAAATACATTTCACACATTATAAAACTAACTAACACGATCACGTCCACCGAAAATTATTATATATTCTTGCACGCGCCAGCTTTAAAAAAGTATTTCACATACTATTTACCATATTTTTTTCCAATCCTTACGTCCAAACCACTTTTCAGATGACACGAGCCTGGAACGTGCAATTGGCAACTTTTCGCAACAGGATTTTTAAAAATAAACACTCTCTTCTTCCTCAGCTATATATATATATATATATATACATATATAGCTATATTCATCGACCGTCTCTCGCCTTCCTCAATGAAATTAAACCTCACGCTTTTCACTTTACATATTTCGCTCATCATACCAACAAGGATAACTCCTGTCTCAATAACACACGCGCATCTCTCTCGGCCCAATTATTTCTCGCAATCCTAATTATACATACACGCGCCGATTACCATTACGCTATATATATGTATCCTTTATTATTATATATAGCTATATACAAAGCCAAAACGCTCATACACATATCCCCGACAATTAATTTCCCGCGAATTAGCCGCGCGAAATTACCAGCTAATCGCTCTCTCTCTAGAGTATTTAAATTAACCTCTCGACTCTCTCGCGAAAAAATTACGCAATTCCGACATACTTTCGGTGTCTCATCCAGCAGCACACGTCTCTCACGAGAAGAAGCGAAAAACCGCAAAGTGCAATCCTCCTACTGAAAAATGTCCCTCATCTCACGTGGCCTCCGTATAAGCTGTAGTTCAACAAAAAGAAAGAGATGCATTATAAAAGAGGAGGGATATTATATGCGCGGCGTGCAGCACGACGGTATGTGTCTATCAAAAATATTGGCGGTATAATACTATGTGCGCGCGCAAAGGAATGGTGCTTGTGGTTTTGAATTTTCTTTGAAGTTGATTTTTAATCAGAAATAATGTAGCGTCTTAATTTTCTAACCGACGAGAAGTATATATGTATGTAGTTTATCGTATATATACCTATATATAGCAGTAGGTAACTGTGATATTAGTTTTGAATTTTAAAACCAGCGGAAGAATGTAGTTCAGGCAGAAAGTTGCCTCTAATGCCTTGATACTATGCAGATAAGAATCCATATAAATCGAGGCAGGAACAATAAGAGAGTTGAGTTCCTGCGGTGAGGTCCATATGTCAGATATAGGAAATTCTTATATGCGGATGACCGGTAACCCGGAGGTTCTTTGAGTGACATTTTGGGTATCTGCATATTTATGTAAAAGCATTTCATAAGCCACAGCACAGTATATATATATCGGACGGCTCGCGGTCTTGTTTTTGATCGATACCATCGTCGTTTTAAACGATATTATTATCTACCGCGTGTATATGGGATTACGCAATAAGGTGTATACATATCTGTTCCAAAACTGGATTCTTTTTGAGAGCTTCGGGTTATAGGATCTGAGGTATACGTTATTAAGAAAATAATTTCTAAGCTGATGCCTTGATGGAAAAGATTGTTGGGTGAAAAATACAAATAGTGTCGTTTTAAAATCGATGGTATATACGCCAATGAAAAAAGTTTCTACTTTGTTATATCATCGAGAGGTATATATAGCGGTAGTATTGTCAAACTATACGCTTAATATGCAATAGCTGTCAGCCGCAGGTTGATGTACCGTAGGCACTGCATAGAAATGTTAATCGCGCCTTTTAACATTCATCGCAGGAGTGTGAATCATGATTTTTTTTTACGTGTGGTTTGACGTGCATAGGAAGCATGCAAGGGCTTAACAATTTTGACTTCCTCTCTTGACGCTTTGAATCTTCTAGACGGTAACTTTTTCTTTTTTATAGTCAGTTTTTATGAATAAATGTTTTCAGCTTAAAGTTTTCAAAAAATAGTGTGTGTGTGTGTGTGTGTGTGTGTGTGTGTGGAATAGAACAAAAACTGGAAATGGTATGAAAAAACGTGATATAATTTTCAAATAAAAAATTACCGTGCTACCCTCGGTAAAGTTGGATCGCGCGACAATCCGGGGAAAATTGTCTATATAATTTTTACCAGTAGGTTTATCGGGGAAAATTCTCTGTGTGTAAAAATCAAAAATTTATTTCAAATCACAGTAAGATTCGTCAAATAACAATTAAAGACGAAAACAAGAATCAACCAAAATTTGCTAAACCAATGAAACATAAAAAAATCACCATAATCAAGCAAACGTCCGTATACGCACGAGCCAACCACTCGAAAACTTTCCTAATACTTTACCGTTGGAACCCACGTAATAAAATTCACCTACATCCCAAAAACCATCATCCTTACAAAATAGCAAAAAAAGAAAAGAATCGTCTTTAGAAAACTACAAATAAATTCGCACCTACATGTCTTTCTCTTTACAACTCGGACTGTGTACAGACCGCCGCGTGCCAAGCTCAAAGGAAAGTCGAGCGGCTATCCCGAACGTCGACGAGTAGGTATATGTATATATACGCGGGCGGCGGGAGAAAAAGCAAGAAGGAGAGACGTGCAGCTTGGAGAGGAGGGCCGGACAATATCGCCAGTCCGGGGGGATATAAGTATAAGAAGTCGAGACTGCGGCGTGCCCCGAGCTAGTAAGGGAACACCGTATACACACGCGGGACGTGAGACATTTACTATATATATATACGCAGCAGCAGCAGCTCA
Source organism: Cecidostiba fungosa (assembly GCA_900474305.1). NCBI lineage: Eukaryota > Metazoa > Arthropoda > Insecta > Hymenoptera > Pteromalidae > Cecidostiba > Cecidostiba fungosa. The sequence continues at coordinate 164,817 of UCOJ01000131.1, read as the reverse complement.
GCACCACACCCATATATATAACTCTGCCTATACCTGCATATTTATCAGGAGTATAGATATATATATACTTCTTGTATACCGGAGGACTGCGGAAGGAAGCGATGACCTTACGGCTTGGGACGATCGTAAGTATACCAGTGTGCTGATGTGGACTTTTTGAATTTCCCGCGCTTGTATATACACGAGTGATATATATAGATGTTGTTAGGTATATTATGTACAGTGCTGGGGATGAGTTTCGTATATAAAAGTGATCTCGTTGTTGTTATTGTGCTCGTTGTGTGTTTTTTTCTTCTTCTTCTTCGATTTTCGATTAAACCCTTCATCAGTGCAAAGAATCCCAATATATAGGAATTCTAATTTTAGAGCCTATACACCCATCGGAATTAATTTTAATTAGCGCGCGTTGCGCGGCGGGCTTTTCAAAATCGGCCTCTAATTACTCTGCAGCACCACTATATATATACGCAGCTAAACAAAAGCCGCGAGCTTTCACAAGAACGATTAGCCGCGTTTCAAAATCTCTCTCTCATTGTCATTTTCGATCGTTCGCTATACACCGATTATCATCTCCGCGAATTATGCTCGTCGGTCCAATTCTGATTACAAAGTATGCAAAGTATACGAAACTTCAAGGCACGACCGGTCCTCAATTACGCAATATTCTCTCGAACAGCGACTCGCGCGGCTTTTTGACTTTCGACTAATCTGAATATTAAAATATTAAATCGCGATCGCCTTATATTTCACGCGTATATTTATATATATATATATATATCTCATGCATAATTGAATACAACAACACACAATGTGATTTATGTAACGCCAGTAGAGAGATAGAGAATTTCTTTTATGCTTTCTTCGTTAAAAGTATCATTACGTAAAAGTAAAGCGCGACGTCGGCTATACTATACGATCTCTATATATATAATACATCTCTGGCGTTGTAAATATTTGTGAAGAATTTTATGCGGTCTTTTTTCTCAAATCAAGATTATCGGCTGTGTGTATATAGAATTGTTTCTTGATATCCAGCGAGTCCCTTTTTCACGAGGAAGTTGCGTTATAATGAGTATTATTTAAGTGAATGCTTTCCTGCGACTTGATTTTTACGACGGACTTATTCTATACCTCGACTTATATATTATCGATACAATGTTTCAATGCGAATTCCTCGGGCGGTTCGAGTGTGTGCGGGTATATTATATGTATATGTAACGAGGCGTTTACCTTTTTGTCTATACTATAAGGGATAGTGAAAATTAGCCGCAAAGTCGCGACAATTATTATGACATCGACCTATTATTCTACTCTGCAAATATTTCGCGGACAATTATTTATAATTTTCGGGCGAATGAAGAAATTAAGAAGAAAAACAGTCGTGTCGCGTGGATTAGTCCTTGACTCGGTGCATTGAGTAGTAGAGTAAACAAATTAAAAGAATCGAAAGTATATAAATACAGGTTGAGTGCGCAGTGTGTGTAACAACAATAAAACGAGTACAAGCGCGCGCGAAATGCAGTCTGTGACTTCACCTCTCCGAGAGTTATGAAATTAACCGAACTTATCGACCTAGTTTTTCGTAATGTACCTTATTTTGATAAACAAATATAGAAATCGGGAGAAACCAGTTATATATACTGTGTATTCGGCTTTTAAAAATCGGTGCGATTGACCGCGATATTTATAATAATCGCACGCGTGAGAAAATTACGTCTACCCCCGTTTAAAAATAAAGAATAGCATCGATGTAATAATCATTAATCCGAACTTGAATAAGAAAACACACGCATATTACACCTTACGCAACGCACCTGTAAACATTAATTTCACATTAAATTTCGTCTCGTAAATTGCTCCTACGACGAGTCGACGCATCGGCGAGTATAAATTATATACACACACACACACAAAAATAATGAATTTTCATCGGCGATGGTCAAAGAAAAGCTGAAAATTTCGTCATTCGCAAACCGGCTATATATACATTCATTCAGCATACCTGCAATACTCTTAACGCTCCGGCGGTTCTATTTGTGTTCGGCTTTTTGTCTGGATAATCAAGTGCGATAACTATTTTTAGATAATAATATTCAGAGTATGACGCTTATAGCCTATAGAATTATGTCAACATTACATTTATTTTAAACTAAATTCTCCACAATTACAACAATAGAACGATTAACAAAAAAATAGCATGAATATCTCGGAAAATCCCCAATCATCAGGCAATTGTATAAGGGCAGCGCAGAATCCGGATCGCCGACGTTTACGCACTTCCAGAGAGCTATACTGGCACATAAGAGAATGAGTTGCGCAAGCATCAGGTCGTCGAGCGACTTTTAAATATATATACAGATATATATAAATTACATAAAAGTCACGCAGTTTCTTTTCCAAGCTTCCGCGGGAGGAGACGAAAATTCGAATCATTCCCGCGAAACGGGAAGCGACACTGCACTATACATACACTGAGTGGAAAGTCTATCTTGGCAACGAGTGAAAAGTGTCTTTAACGACGTGTGCGTAGAATGTTTTTTTGCATTTGCTACTTCTTTTTTGTCCGCTTTTCGTGTGCAAACTTGTTTGACGTTTAAAAATTCAAAATTTTAAACAGGTTTTCCAAATTATTCTATCCGTCTCAATTCGAACACGCGGTTCTCTCGTGCATATATAACGACGTTATCCACGTGTATATAGATAAATTAGACGCGCATTTCTCGTGCTTTTCATGTGCAACCTTTTTCTCTCTCTTTCTCTCGAGCGTATAAAATAATAGGAAAAGTTTCGCTTTCACGGTCAAGATCACCTATATATATATACACATCTATGCAATTCGGCGACCTACTTGCGTGTCTTCGCTGAAGCGTTTTCTCACGTTTATCGCAGCGAAACACGCGCTTGATTAGTGCATCACTATATAGCTAATTTTTGTCTTCTATTTTAATTTTAAATTTCGAAAGATTTTTCAGGCTTCTCTCGTGAAAATATGACGTAATTCGGGAACGTTCCAATTTGGAATCATTATACACAGAGCCGAGAAGCATAAAACATCCGAACTTGAACTTCGGTAATTGGCAGTGAGACGCTGCATATATATACTATACGAGTTTTCTCCATACTTTCGCATTATAAATCCTCGGTTATAAGACAATGGCTAGTTGCGAAGTAATTGGCTCTATTAGTGAATTTTCATCTATATAACAATCCACTTAACAAAAAAAAAGCCGCGATTTGGAAAATTCAAAACTCTCCACACAACAATAAAACGAAAAACCGCGCGTCTCTTCGGTAATTACCGACGCGGCTATAACAGCCGCCAGAAACACAGAGAGAAAGAGAGAGAGAGACACACACTAGTTAAAGACAGAACGGAAAAAGGCGTGTGATCGGACTCTGTAGCGCCGATACGGAAACGAAATTCTTCGATATGTCGAGCACTTTCACCTTCTGTTCGCGCAGCCGCACATACTAGGAGCTAGAAAAGAGAGCGTGTGCTGCTGCTGCTGGCTATAAGTATTATATACGTATATACACGGGATCTCTCGCTAAACTCACTATATACACTACAGCAGAAGTAGGAGCCAGTTGGCTATATACATTAAATGCTTTTATGTCTTATCTGCTGCTGACCGGCATAGAGTCGCGGGTGTATGTGTGTGTGTGTGTGGACCGAGTTCGTGCAAATTGACTTTCGCGGGAGTGGATATAGCGCCGCTGCAGGAGATTTTTCAGCGGAGGTAATGAGAGTGTGAAGTTTCGCGTTGGACTACGTGTATGTTATTACCGATCGCTGATGATGATTTTCCTTTTTTTGACATATCGATCTACTGCTGCTACTGCGATTGTTTCGGCTTGAGAACGTGTATATAGCCCATCGCTAATTTTTTCAGGATATAAAAATTAATAACTACACACACGCACGCGCATGTTTAAAATAAATAGCCAACTTTTGACCTGAATCTCAGACTCGGCAACATAGCAGCAGCTTGAGGCCAAAGCATTTCTCTCTCGGTATATATCATAGCGACCGGTCGCTATATGGTGCTGGTCACTCGCAAACACTCCCCGCGAGAGAGCTGCATTCCCGCTCGCTAACATTGAAATCTGTTTTGTTCGCCAATATATGTATACACAGGAGTGTGTCGGCAGCTTCGTGGAATCGACGCAGTTGAATAATTGCTCCGAGAACTAATGGTGATTGAGGGGATGAGAGGAATTTTACGAGGGAGTGCGAAATTTTTCACTTGAAATTGGGTATTGGGCAATGAAATTGCATTTTTTTTCCCTCTTGTAATTTGGATACAACCAGAGAGTAAGGGTATATATGTATTGCAGAATGTGGAATGCTTTTTTTATTGTTCGCTTCGAGAGAGAGAGAGAGAGAGAGAAATTGCTTCATCGCTGCAGTTGGCTCGAATGTTTTCGTTTTTTTAGTAGGTGTATTATATGCGAGTGTGTATAATAGTTGGAAAACGTAAACATAAACGTGGATTTGATTTATTTTAGACAAGAGTTACGTAAAACGATGATAAACTTGATTGGATAACGCACACCGTGGTGTCGTGATGCTCAACGGCGTTAAGTAGAATAATTCCGGCACCGACAAGACAGCTTATGATGTACTCACTTCTCTCTCGAGTTATTTAATCAAATCGAATCGCTTTCCTCAAGGAGGTCAGAATTTTTCCCTCGATATATAACTTATGCATATGCCTCGGACAATAGGATATTATACTTTGTACATAACTATACTATTTAGAGAGGCTGGGAACGTTTACATATACACCTCTCGGGTATATATTCTGTTATTGTCTTGAGAGTCGCTTTTAAAAATCAAAATTTCAAGCTTTGCCATTATTATTAAGCCTTCAGTTGGACTACTCATGCTACGACTGCCCGAGTTTATTTCGGATACAAAATTTTTGCGCTCTTCTTCTGTTTCTAGACTTTCGAGACAACAATATGATTTTCGTATAATATTTAAAGCAAAAATTGAAATACAAGCTTTATATAACGTATACATTGCACTTGGATGCGTCCAACCGGTTTTCTACCGATCGTCCCTACAAGGTATCCTCGTGCGACAAGTGAACGTTTGCACAAAGTTCGTTAAACTTATGTAAAAGATCGTTGCCGGTAAATATATATATTTTTCAGACGTTTGTTGGTTAACGTTTATTATTTGATTTTGAAAGTTTGTGCGCGAGGAATGTGCTTACGTTATTCGGATAAATAATACCGTATAGAATAACTGGTCTCTAATATACATCGACTCGCCATTAAGTTTCTACTAAGTTGATCGGTATACATATATTATTGATGTACTCTCGTCTATATACTTTGAAAACGTCATGGATTCCTTTCACTTTCATGGACATCACGCGTTTTTAACTCGACTGCAGTTTCCTGCAAAATTTCTCTGCATCATGATTTTTTCAATCGCTTCTCGCATCTCTTGCGAGAAAGAGAGATAATCTCTGATTATACTATATATTACTATAGTTTTATATAAGCCGTATATATGCAAATCTTGTAGAGTTTCAATTTTTCTCGACATCATCTTGTTTCAATCAAGTTCAAGGCAGAGAGAAATATTGCTCTATGGGTACACAATATGAGACTCATTTCTCAGCATCACGATTCGAAATCACGATCTATAATCGGGATGAGAAAAAAGAGCTGAATCTCAGCGAAGTAGATTGAAAAAAATAGAGAAAGACGCAAGGATACGTTCGAGGGTAATGACATAGACGGGAGGCTATTTTTAGCTGGTATCATCGAGATACGGGCTGAAAGTGCAGTTGGAGAACAATTTCCTAGGCCCTGAGGCTTGAGAATACAGTATACAGTCCACTACTTCACGCTGTGTTGGCTTCGATCGGCTTGTAGATCGGTAAATAGCTTTCACGATATATGCTGTGTAAACGGTAACATTGAATTGTTCGCAAGATTTAAAAAATTTAACTGGTATACGGAATGTTTAGTTTAATAATACAGCGTTGTAAATAGCAAATTTTTGCCTCTTAAAATTATTGATGGATTTGCCGTGTTATGTGTGTGATGGAAAGCCGGCTATTATTTACGAGCGCGAAATTAAAATACCATAACCATTTGGTCTCTGCGTTAAATTCCTAATGAGATGAAATTGTATTGAGACGATCGTTAAATTAATCAACGCTGAGTTGTTGTTATACTATATCATCGTGAAAATTCTTCAACGAACTGTAGAAAGAAACCCAGACATCCAAGAAGAAAATTAATATCGCCAAGCGAAACTATGCAGTCAATATACCATTGTCTACAATACTGCGCTTTCATCCCTGTGTGCATATTAGCATAGCTGACTCATTGTGCTGCGCGCTGTATTCAGACGTTTAATCAACATCAGCGAGCTTTTTCGATTTCCTCTCCCATATGCTTTTTCCAATGCATTACTCCATGAGTCAGCGATCGATGACGTGACATTCCGCAAAAACACGATCCTGAGACTCCTGAATGGCATAGCTTGGAAAACAGTAGCTCAATAAAATTTTGTCTGAAAAAAATCGGCACGACTATTCCAAGCTGTACAGTTATGCAAATGTTGCGAAGCCTCTGTAAAATGTGGTATGCGTGTAATACGATATCCAGTGAGTCTTTTGTTGAATCTATACGTCTCAAGATTTAATCCGAGATCGTTTAGTCAGGCGTGATTTTTTTCGGAACTAGAAACCGATTTTTTTTTTCTTTAAGTCTCGATAATTACATCGACGACTTAATCTCTCGGTCTAAATAGCCTTGATTGGACTATTGAATCGCGATGTGTGATCAGAGAAGCGGAGCTTGATTTGTTTTTTTTTTCTTTATTAATAGTCGGATTAGAGGTTGAGAAATTTCGATATCTGCACGGTGTTACATAAAGCTATAATCGGGTATAGAAATGTAGGTGATCGTCGGTAATGATAATGGTTGGGGCCATATGTATGTGAAACCACTACTACAAAATACGACGTTGGTCGTTTTGTTTTTTAACATCAGCGAAAGGTCACCGCACTGATAACAATGTTATGCAATACGAAAATCGTAAATATATTATATATATATTACTCTCTTGAGAGAGAGAGAGGCGTTTAACAGTTATTATACCGGTATTTTGCGTTAGCCAAAAATCTTAAAGGTAATTGTATACGCGGCAAAGGTGTTTACACTTTATGGAGGAAACGAGAGAAGAATTTGTAATTGTAGAGAACTGGGTGTGTGCAGTGAATTTTTACGGGCAAATTACAGGAACAGCTTTTAATGGCATTGGGAGAGTAGAAATTTTCCCATGATATTCATAATAAGTTTTCATTAAATAAGTGCGGCCGCGCTAATAAAGTGTAAAGAGACCGGAATTTTCGCGCTTCTCCTTTTATAGACGCAAACATTCTCTAAGCCATCGATTATAGACGTCGTGTTATACGTCTCTGGCTTCTAAGAGGTTGTCATAAAAATAATGCAAAGCAATTACAGGAAATTGACACGTCGTGACATTATCTACTGACAGCGACTCGTTATTGTAGTAAATATTTTATGCGGACTACAGTCAAAGCCTTGACCTCTTAATTACCTACTTAAATAGGTGTCGAAGTGATAAAATCAACTCTCTAGATATGAGATCGAGAACCGATACTCGAAAAAAGAAAAGAGAATAATATAGCAGATCGTTTCGTAAAAAGAAATTTTTTTGTTACGTAAATCTCCTTCAAAGGAGTTGTTTATACGCTATACTCAAAAGGCAAAGTCCCTTAAAAACAGACATATGAGAGGACGGGGTTATTGCTTCATTGCATATTTATACAAATTTTTTCTAAAAGAGAAAAGTATAAATAATTATTCGAGAAAGTCTTGTGTGTATATATATATATATACACTTATATATACTTTCGGAGAGTCATTGCTTCGGAGAGCTTCAAAGGCGAATAACACGCGCGCAGTTTCTTACAAACGGATTCTCCTCTCGAGCGTGAACTTCATGAAAGAAACTTGAATTATGAAGACGAGCCTGGTAAAGTACAAGGAGAGGCAGAAAATTAATTTTTTTTTTCAAGACAACCGATAAATTAGCTGTAATAAAGACGGTTTCTTTAAAAGGCGTACCTATGTAGGAGGTGGCTGGAATCGTTTGGAAGCTTCGGTCCTTCGAACGAAAGCGCGACTTTCTATTTCGTCTTAATTTTACAATGGTGTATACCTATTTTTACGGAAATGCAATAGAGTTACCACACGCGTGTATAGGTCATTTGTGCGTTAGCCCTGAGCTATAGGAAAACGTATACACGAATAATGGCTTTCGTAATTATTTCTATCGGATATAACGAGAGTTTATTATTATTCTCTAATTTTTAGTTGGAGCCGCGTAGAAAGTCACGGACCCCTTTTTACAAACATTCTCCTCTCAATCAATCACAGAAGCCGGTAATTAATTTTCAGAAAATTAAGATATTAATTTTGACACATCCTGTCTCAGAGCATCAATTTTGACGAAACGTAACCACAGTATAATCCAGAATAACAGTTAAAGTAAGCCGAGCAATAATTCAGAGTCAACTCAGTACCAACAAGGCGTCACTAATTAGCAGTCCAACGACACCATCGACTATATAAGTACAACCTCGAGTCATCCCGTATACATAACCACTTGTTCTCCCAGTGAAAGTTCACGTGCAGCAAACCTTCGATTATCCTCCCAAATTTACAGCCGGTGCAGCGGTACACGTTTTCAGGTCACACACACACACACACTTACGCACACAAAAAAAAGCCATCGATTCGAACGAAGCAAAAAGAATCCCGCAACTGACCGAATCCGGCGACTGTATATACGTGTTACGTAAGAGCTACTGCAGCAGCTTGTAAAAAAAACGAAATTTCGACACTCGCTCTACTGATCCTGAAGCTCTCGTGTATGTGTGTATTACATTCTTGAGGCGACGAAATTATAGCATCGAAAGCTGCACCTTTCGCGTTTTCTCTCTCTCTGTCGGACGACGGTTTTTTTTTTCAATTTCGTTTTCTTTTGTTCCGCCGACGCGCACTTCTCATGCGTGTCGCGCTGACGACGACGGTTTATGATTTGAATGGCAAATTACTCTGTGGTGTCGGGGATTTTTGCACGTAGGTCGTGTGTGTGTGTAGAGGTTCCCATGCTGCGGCGGACTTTTTTCAATGGGTTATGTCATTTTGTGCGTGTATAGGTGTGGCTGAGCAAAGTTTTGTCTGGGAGGAGTTTCGGGGAAAATTAATCATCAAGTGCGCGGGTATAGGATCGATCTTTTGCGAAATACTTATTTAGGTATAAATATTGTCGGTATATTTGATTCGAAAATCACGTTTTTTTGGTGTGTGCCTTTTTTTTGTAGGTTTGATTCGATCAAGTTCGACTGAAAACTACTTTCGAAATGTTGTAAACTTGAAATATATATATAGGTACTTGTCACGCGGCTATCACTTCTTATATATAGGTTGTTGGCTGCAGTAAAAATAGAAAATACAAGACACTATACGGATAATAAGATATACTTTTTAGCGGTTTCGAGTAACACATTTGGGTCGAATGAAACATTTATAAATACACCGTGCGAGAATTATTTATTAGCCTTTCGTTTATAATGTATATAATGACTATAGATGTCAATCACGAGTCAGTCAACGAGTTCTTTATGTGCTTTCTGATTTTTAAACACAAGGTATACATTTACGAGCTTTAAAAAATATGAAAATGAGAGAGCCGTTAAACTAAGTACACATAAGACAGTTGAAACATTTATTAACATTGATATTTTATTGAAAATTTCTTTGCATAACTCTTTTCAATAATGTCTATGTTTACCTTATAAGTTTCTCAAAGTCTGACTTACGAAAGCAATCTACATCAATATAAGCTCTGAACTCCTCCAAGTCAATGTCATCCCATAAATCAGAGTCATCGACATCAGCTGCAGATAGTGATTCATCGATATTAGGATTATTACTAAATCTAAGATGTCATATTTTGGTTATTATTTTACATCTCTGCATGCCTTTCAAAATCAGTTTCAAACCCTTAAAAAAATTTAATATAAAGGAAATGAACTTACTTATACTGGCAATCATATGGTAAATAGTACGATGAACAGAGAAGTAATGCAGTCGTTGATAATTTCATTGCGACGTAGTATAGATAGTTCCATTGAAACTAGTTGAACTTTTAGTTTGACATCAGTTTTATGCGAGGCTTTATGTATAACAACTTTTTTAATTAGCTTGAATAATTAAAATAATTGCAAATAGCAGATAAACGAAAACCTCGTTTTTAAAATTTTGTTTGAACTGACTTGTAGTCTACTAAAGTTTACTTTAGTAGACTACAAGTCAGTTAAAACAAAATTTTGGACTGACGTTTCCCCCACTGTTTGAACTTTCTGGCTCTGTGTTTCTGTCTAGCAATGATAGGTGGCGCATTACCACTTTCTTGTTTCCCTTATCACAATCTGCACGCAGAATGTATATATAGAGGTGTAGGTATCACTTTTGCCAAAACTGCCTTATTGGGTTTGAGCTTAATTACTTATGCTTGGGCTGCTCATACTATAACTGCAGCCGAGTCTACTGTTATATTTTTGCTTTAAGGATCTTTATCTGAGATTTTATAAGAAATATGCAATCCAATCGAGTCTTCGAAAATCTTTCTAATTGTGTTGATGAAAGATTTTATGATTTATTGGAAGAAATAAAAGCAGTCGTGTTTGTTTCATTGCGAGCAACACGAATTCTGCTCTCCAAGCAAAAAGTAGAGCATTATTAAATTTCTGTTTTTGTAATGAAGCAAAGGCAATTAAAGAGATGTGGATAGATTAGCCGAAGACTCTAGCGTGAAAACGTTTAATTGCATATAAGACAGGAGAAATGTGTTTGTTTTTGTTGCGGTGTAAAACGCGATATATCCATCGATAATATAACGCAATTAAAAATTAAATGTATAATTCTTAAAATTTTTGAAGCAATTGAATATATTATCCACTATATATACCATTACCTTCTGTGAAACTCATATGCTTCATTGAATGTCGAGAGTTAATGATGAATAACCGGATAACAAATACCACATACGCCTATATTATAATGTGCTCTCTCGCGGTACACTCATTTATGCCCTAAAAACTTTCATCTAATAATAGATCAATTACTTTATGTATGATCAGGTAGTGGCTTACAGCTTAGATTTCACTCGAATTTGCACATAAGGAAAATCCGATATACACGCCATATACAATTATAAAGAAAGTTGTAATGTAGATAAATGAGTGTAACCTACGTAATACGAAGCTGTAGAACTTAAAAACACGTGCGCGTATTATAATACTTAAATTAATCCTCGTAATAAATAAAAACGTAACGTAAATCACCGGGCTATTATTTTGATTGTATAAAATTGTAACTCGTAAACCGTATTAATTTCGTTATTATCAAAATCGAGATAAATCCAAAATATATAATACATTCACTTCACGATCGCTACCAATCGAATTGTTTAAACTGCATCCTTTTTAAGAAAGAAAATACATTCGAGACCGGAGAACTGGTGCACTCGACTACTGAACATAAGTGAAATCAAATATTAGCATAGGATGTTCATCAGACATTCAGCAGACCTTGAACTCCTACTGAGCAGGTGCGCGGTTTTCACCGCGTGCAACAAAGCCTCGAGAAAGAGAGAAATAAACGACCAAAATGCTCGTATCCTTTTCTTATCTGACGTGAGAGTCGTTTTGTTGCTCGTTCTTAGAATTAGAAAATGTGAATCTCGCAAGTGTTCACTATAAATTAAAAAAATAAAATAAAATTTCAGCTACTTGTTACGCATTAACAATCGACAAAAGGAAAAAATTGGATGCCGTCCAAACACACACCGTGTGAGCAATCGAACGAAAGTGCTTTTCTAAATTCGCCAGAAATTCGCGGAACCATCTCGATTCTGCACGTGTATACAGCCATATACGCGACTCGACTACGTGAACTCGATGAAAAAAGAGACAAAAAAAAACGACGAGGGATCACTTTTACCGAACGTTTTCATTAACCTGCTTTTGTCCTCGTCGTTGCTTTCTCCCACACGTGCATCTCAAATTTCATTTGTCCCGCGATAAATCCGCGCACGACTCGCTTTTTTTCACGTGTATACTTTCGATCTTATATTTTTTGGTCTTTGTGATTTACGCACTTTTGCCGATGTCGTAATGTCGGGAAAAACGACAGGTTGTATATATGACGTGTATGGCAATATCGTCGCTGCTGCTGCTGTTTGCACTGAGATAAGGCTTTTGGGCGTATATTATAATAAAAATTTGCATTTTATTGTCTATCGATCGCTGCTCGGTTCGGTTGTTTTTTTTAGTGGGAGACTCTGTGTAACGACGTATTAATATAAGTAAAAAGACTGGGTTTAACGACGGCTTTTTTGGCCACTTAGATATTTTATGCTTTTTGTTACAATATCTCTGTGGGACGCAGAAATTCATGTGTTTGCGTCATAATAGACGGGCTAAGAGTTCGTAACTGTCGTTCATTAATAATTAGCTACGGGCTTTGAATGCTAATTTCGAGACATTCGTCAGGTGTAACATTTTATTTGCATATTTGTAATTGCTTATTAAATTCGATGGTATATTTTATGGTTTTCCACGACTATAGACAAATTATTATAGGTGATTTTTCCAGTGTTTAAAAAGATTTCGATAATTTATGCTTAGATAAACTTTGTATTGCATAAAACTCAATTAATCACAAACTGTAATATATATAAACCCCACGAAGCACCCTATTCTGCATAACACAACGATTAATAGCCCTAATCTCAAATTTCGTCATCCAACACCACTGCCAACCTTGAACTCACACCACAAGCCACACTATTACAATCCATTACACCTTTCAAGCCTCTAATTTCCTTTCCTCCCGGCGAACCTTCCCCCTTCATAATTACCTCTCGCAAAAATGCATCAGAGCCGCCGCATCAGGTCTAATAATTCTCTTCCTCTGTTACACGCAGCTGCTGATATGTTGCGCCGGCTGTGTCCTGGCGCAATACGGCGGCAACGACGGACACACGCCGCCGAAAAAACCACTACAGATACCTGGTGCCAGACGTATCAAGCAGCCAGTGGCTGCGCCGAGAATATCCAATCCGTCCTCTCAGACGAGTATCATTAATCAGAGATTTCGACGACCGATACCCATAAAGTAAGTGGAAGCTATTGTTGTGCGTAAGTTGAGAGAGAGAGATATAATATATAGAGATCGGTTTTGATTAAGATTTTAATTAAATTTCTTGAGTAATAACAATAAGAGGGAGATATTTTTTGTTGTTCTTCGTTGTGGAGGATATATTAGACATAATGCTTTGGGAGATCGTTAAATGCTATATACGCTGGACTTATATAGTTGTGGGTGTACCAGCTGCAGCTCTCTCGACGGTTTTAACGAGTGTCCGTTTTATTTTAACTCTTGGCTGCAGTTGGTTATGTAAGCTCTACTGAGTTTGAGAAAAATGCAGATTGATGGCGTTCGAAATCGAAGTCGAGTAATTGTGCTGTGCTCTACGTGCTGCAACTGTGTGTGGGATTAATGGTAGTGCCTCGGAAAAATAAGGGAGTTAAAAAGGGTTATTAATTTGTTGATATATCTATTATTCTTGATTTACGGTGCAACTGTGGTATATTCACAAAGCAGAGTTTATTTGAGCGTTTGATTCGTTGTATTGAATATAAACAATTTTTTAAATAGTTTAAAAGTAAATATCCTATTACTGCTTCTACATTACACAGCAGTAGTAAATCGGTATAGAAAACTTATGAAATCGGTAACCATCAATAAAATAAAATTGAATCATCTCCAACAGCAGACCACGACCATCGATCGAATCGATCCCAGAATTACCGGTCTTCACCTCAGGAATCCGTGGCTCTCGACCATCATCTGCGATCAACCTTGAACAGAACGACGAGCCATCGTTACCGATCCAGACGATTCAGCAGCCGCACATAGTTCACGCTCAGTCGATCGGTCAACCACAGACATTACTCCAGAAACCTGAGGTCAAGCCCGTAAGCGAAGAAAACGAGAAGGACGAGGACGTCGTCCAGGTGATCGCTAACCTTGGCCAGGTATCGAATTACGGAGCACAAGGCAACTTGCTGACACCGACCCCTCTACCGATCGCTTTACCGACTGTTGGTGCTTATGGACATCTGCAATCGGAGAGACAACAGGAACATAGAAATCACGACAGACAGCAGGAGCAGAGACAAGGCGAGAGACACGAGGAACAGAGACAACACGATAGACAGAATGAACAGAGACAACACGAGAGACAACAGGAGCACAGACAGCATGATCAGAGACAACATGATAGACAGCAGGAGAGATTCCAGGATAGACAGCAGGAGAGGCAACATCAGCAGCAGGATAGTATGGTAAAGATAGTTTTTGGTTGAAAACGTTTTGAAGTGTTTGTAAATGTTCTTGTTTATATAAACGAAATATTGTTTGCCAGGGGAGACAGCAAGAACAGAGACAACAGCAAGAGCAAAGACTGCAGCAACAGATTCAAACGATCCAGTACAGGCCTTCCCAACAGATCGCCAGAACGTCGGCTAATATCATTACTGATCAGGTTTGTTGAATGTCTCTTTTAAACACCGCAAGAAATGAAAGATCGGCAAAAAATCGGTTACGTCCATTATTTTACCAACTATATAAAGATACTAAAATAGTATACTGGGTGTATAATATTTTATATCGCCAGAAAAAGATCGTTAAAAATCGGTTATAAGTTTTATTGTACCACAATTAATATAAGAATAGAAAATTCATTAAACCAGATAGTATATCAATCAAGAAAACGTGTCTAGATAATAATTACAAAAAAAGCCATTGCTAACGAACGTGTATCATTTAATGAGCGAACAACGTTTCTTCGTATTGTATATATACAGATCCATCAAGTGATCGCGCCGGTGCAGTACAGGCCGCAAAAACCTGTCAGGCTTCAGAAGCAGCAACCGCAGCAACATCTCTCGGAACGCAACGAGTACGACATCAACGAGGCTCGTCCGGTTGTCAAGCAGAGGGCTCAAGTGGCGCCGAAAAAGTCCAAGCCACAGTCCGACTACTACGAGGGAAGGACCAAGAAACCCGTTGCTCAGGTATTTTATATGACTTACATAAAATCGTTTTTATCGATCGGTATATAACTTATAATAAATAGTGCTGTCCGATAACTGAGTATGGAGTTCCTCATTTCCTGATGATTATATACCGTTGTTGAGGCATTTTCAGAATATATATTTTTTATGAATGTTGAAAGATATTAATGTCAATACTTATGCGAGATATATATGCGCGACTGTTAAGTACGAATTGCTTATATACTCAAAAAGATAAGTGTAATTAGTGTCAAATATTTTGTTGAATAACAGAGTGTATTTTAACTCTTATTTACACACTGTATATTATAGTAAAACTTTCATAAATGTGGGACAATATAACGTGATGGACATAATGATTCTGTCAGAGTTCCGCTTTCGTGAGTTACGTAAATTGCAAAACTGTAGGTGTTAAAAAAGACGTTTTTGCGAAACCGACGCCGGCCGCTCAAGCAAATCGTATAAAAATCTTAGATGATTTTCTTATCGATTATTCTATACAAACACCTACTCAATGCACTTTTCTTCATAACCGGCACTCAAGTATACTTTGATCCTTATCTGTCATAAATAATTTACAAAAAAATTAGATTCATATAAAATTGAAAATCTCAAAAATATCTACACTTTTATACGATTAAATTTGCAAACATCCCCTCAAATCCTCAGGTGATAAGGCGCTACCGTGAAGAAACAGCCGACGGCTCGATAATCTGGGGCTTCGAAAACGACGACGGTTCATTCAAGGAAGAAATAATCGGTATCGACTGCATCACCCGAGGAAAATACGGTTACGTCGACCCTGACGGTCTGAGACGTGAGTACACCTACGAAACTGGTATCAAGTGCGACGAAGAAACCCAGCAACAACAGGACCAGGACATCCTCAACACTTTCGTCGACTACCAGGAGAACAAACTCGTGCTACCCAGTGGCAAGACCATCGACCTCAGCAGTATGGGCAAGAAACAAGCGCGTAGACCCTCTTACAGGAATTTATAAGGGATTTTTCGACGAGAGAGATTATAAGATTGGAGATGTGTGAGAGAGTTTGTGATGGTTTTTTTTGAAGAGGCGTGAACTCGTTTGCATGCCTCGCTTCACGTGAATATAATATATAATACTCACTTTTTTATAGATGACCGAAATTTTCGATCGGCACGTGTAACGATCGATAAGGAAGAGATTTTAAAGTCAGAGATAGATTGTTAAAAGATGGAGGTTGTATTAAAATGAATATTGCAATATTCAATTATTAATTTTCGATCGTCGAAATTGAGTTTATCAGTAGATTGCGGAGGTTAATTATAGTGTGATTATAAGTTACTTTTACACGATGATCCTGTATATTGAAAGTAAATTTTTTAAGTCTTAAGTTATATACAATAAAGTCAAATGAGATTGGCAATAAATTTGCTATAAATTGCCCTACGCCTTATATATTTAAAAAGTCGGCGAGCTTTCGCCGTATAACTTTTTTTTATACATTAAGATTACGCAGTGTATATTATTAGTGTGACGATTGAAACTGTTGTAAAAATTATCGCAGCACTCCATACAGTGTCAGTTTCAAATAATTTAGCAGTTAATAATTGCAGATCATCAGCGATTTTCAATTTTATTTAACAATCAAAATCGTAGCTGTCATTGAACCTTCTTGAATTTTATAAAGCGCATTCTAAATCATCGTGACCAAATAAATATATGATCAATTCGTAAAGAGCGTATTGTGTAGTGTGTAAGTACTTAGTTTTTAATTTAAGCTATCATTTGTATTATTAAATTCGTACAAAATAAAAATACTCTGTAAAAACGATGAAAATAGCAGATTTTTTAAAAATTATCCCTCGTTTGATTTATCATTCGTCGGTAAACTATGAAACATACAGCTGTTCGGTAATTCATTTCTTATATATTTTAGGAAATATTTAAAATATTCTAAAATTTATTATAATCTGTGTAATAATCCAATATTATAAATTAAAATCAAACATTAAACAAAATCAAAAGAATTTATTCAAGAAAAAATTTGCAAAGCAAAAAAGAGACGTGTCAGTGCACTTTTCTACTTTCAAATTCCAATCACTATCGATCTCCATTTCCGATGCATCCTCAATCACACCGCACGCAAAGAAGCACGTGTTCCTAACGCGATATCTATACATATAAGTATACAATCATGTTTACGTCTGCGCCGACTCCGAAGAAAATCGTCCACGTAGCAAAGAAACGATTCTCCGTCTCTTTTGCTCTTAATCTCCTTCAATATAAGAACGTTTGAAAGATCGTGGTGACCTTGAAAGTTGGCAACCCTGACAGATTTATGATCTATAGATCCGTTTGAAAATTTTTGTTTGCCGAGCAATTAACGTGAAAGATAAGTAAAACTCATAATGTGATAATATGTCCCAACCACAAAAAATAAAATTTATGGAAATAAATACGCTTAAACTACTATAAGCTGTTTATCAGCTAAAATAAATAATTTCTTAAAGAATCATATAACTATTTCATGTAATCCAAAAAATGACGACTAACCTGACCGCAAGACCGTCCCACACACCCCCACTCCAACGAACAAACTTTTTAATCCAACTGCAACGCGTTGCACAACCTGCACACCGCAGCTCCATTCAGTCCATTGTGACGTAGCCGCCGACTCCCAGCCAACTTCACGTCCCACAAGTCTTCCATTCAACTGCCCGCAAGAGCAACAAGGACAGAAAACTACTTTAATCCGGACACTTGGCACCACGAGAGCGCAGCATGCGCGCAAGTAGGCCTCTCTCTCTCTCTCTTTCTCTCACCGCGTAACGCCGCACTCGTCGTAGCAGCTTCGCACACAGTCGTCGTCGTCGCACAGCTTTTCTCTTTTAATTTTCTCCTTTATTTCCGCGAGCCCCGTGGAATACGGCGAATCTCCGTCATCTCCGCACGCGGGACTAAAGGATTTAATAAATAATCCGACAAAATGAAGAATCTACTGCTACTGCTGCTCATCGCCCTGCCGGCTGTTATCCTGACGACAAGCCCAGGTGAGTTCTTGTGTCTCCAGATGTCAGACAGATGCACCAGAGTTTCGCGAGATTTTTTTCACACCCGGGGATCGTGTTCGATGGAACTTGGCTTGGGAGTGTGGATTAGAGGCTTAGCCCGGGGAAAAGCGAAAATCGAGCGGTTATTTATGTGAAAATCTGGACGACCCGAAAGTGACACGTGAGCGGTTTGGTATTAGGTACACCTATACTTACTTACTTCGGGATACGTTTGTTGTATGAAATTTTTTTGAGATCGAGATTTACCCTGCTTTGGCTTACGGGATTCGGTCGAGGATTTGGGATTTTGGCAGAGGAAGAGGGTGGAAATGAGAAATTTGGGGGGAAATGTTGCGAAACTCCGAAACGGAGTCGTGTAGCTTGGGTTAACTTTAATTTGGAGCGATTTTTTTCGGAGAGAGTATCGCGTCACAGATGGTCGGCGGTTAGCTTTATTTATAGCTCGAATTGTAGCTGGCTTACCTGAGAATTCATTGTTTTGGACTGAAATATATTATGTCTCGGCCTGGTGGAATTGATTGACACTGCTAAAAACAGACACTTGTTACTGTGGGACATCTGTAAACGTATTATCATGTTTTTGTCAATGACTTGTTTTAGAGGAGTAAAAGTTAGTGGCAAAATATTGAAGCCAAGTGTACAAATGAATCAATCAAGTATTAAATTTTCTGTTTTTTTTTTTCATTTTTAGGAAGCGGACCAGTTGCGTTTGCTCAGGAAGATGACAATGATGACATTGTTGATGTCGAAGGAGAGGAAAGCAGCATAGTTACGGAAGAGGAGCCTGAGGAAGAGACTGTAACGGCTTCCAAAGATGTCGATACTACCATCCTCTTTACGGAGCCTATTCACAACCCGTTATCAACCCTTGGTAAGGACTTATCTTATGCATATCTCACTTTTACAATCTTGAAACTTGGATTGCAAACTAAGTAATCTAATCATAAGCCTAACTAATAGTCTAAATTAAAACGAATTTCATGATAAATATACACTTTTACAGAACTGCCTGCTGGAAAGCCAGTTGAATTCTTGATTGGATTTATCAACAAGGGTGAGATTGACTTTGTTGTGGAGACGGTCAACACCTCTTTCCGTTACCCCATGGACTTCAACTTCTATATCCACAACTTCTCCACCATTGCTTACAACAAGATTGTGAAGCCTAACCATGAAGCTACTTTGGCTTATTCCTTTGTTCCCTCTGAATCTTTCGCTGGAAGACCTTTTGGACTCAACATCAACTTAAACTACAGAGATGCTGTAAGTGATCATTCAAAATGATGCGCGAAAATAGACTAAGTTAAATACTTTTAAAAATAGAAATAGTCCATGTAATACTCTCTGTTTTCTTGCAGAACGGTCTGTCTTTCAATGAAGCTGTTTTCAATGAAACCGTGCAAATCATTGAATTGGACGAGGGTTTGGACGGTGAAACTGTTTTCCTGTACATATTCTTGGCAGCTTGCGTTATTCTGACTCTTGTTGGAGGACAGCAACTTCTGTCTTCTTTCGGAAGAAAATCTCGCTCTTCCTCTCGCAAACAGACTGTTGAAGTAGGAACTTCCAACCCCAACAACGTTGATTATGACTGGCTCCCCAGTGAGACTGTCCGCATGCTTAGTAAGTATAAACATTGTCAGAAAATACTGGATAACTCTTTTAAACAAATACATAACACGTGATAATTCACTTTACAGACAAATCTCCCAAAACTCCAAAACAAAGTCCAAGGCAAAGGAAAGCCAAGAGGTCTGTTGGCTCTGATGACTGAATTTAATTGTAATTATTTATGTGGTTAATTTAAAACAGTGAGGAGATAAATAATAGGACGTACAATACGTTTTTTGTAATAAAAAATCGACTTTTTTACTCAAGCGCAACATGAAATCTTTGCCATTCACACAAGTGTGTTGAAGCGTTTTTTTCTTAACCACACACGCAACAACGCGCGTTAATCGTGAACAAACTTTTTTTAACCTAGGTAAATATAAAGAATTACTATTAAATATAAAGTACAACGTTTATGGAGTTTCTGATTAATAAATAAACTTTTTTACAAATACTCTTTAAAGAACCATGTACCATTGTGATAAATGTTACACAATAATAAAGCAAAATGAGTATTTGCTTTATTTAGAGTTTATGAGGTGTGTCGTCAAAATCAAATATGCAAATAATCGAGTTGAAAAAGTGCTTAAAATAAAAAAAAAGTGACAAAAAATGTATTGCATTACACCTGGTACATTCCATTTGGAAAGAATTAATGAAAAATCGAAAAGGGGCTTCTTATTCTTAATTATCTTGGTTACATTTATACAAATATTCATCTTATTAATGTAAATATTTTGAGTGCTGAGTGAAAGTTAATTAATAATAATAATTTTGTTGAATGGATATATAAACATTTGTAATAGGAATTTATTCTTATCATAATAAAACATGTTTTTATAAAGGTATTGATGATTTTTTGATTTTTATAAACAAGTAGAGATGTTTAGCTTGTTATTATGATTATTAATAAGGCAAAAAATGCTTTATCAGCAAGTGTACCCTGATGGCGTGGCGTGACGCATGTCTAAGTTACATATATTGGCTACGTGGCCGGCAAAATGTTTCTTGCTTTTTTTCTTTTTGAACGGTATTTCCTGCAGCTTGATCTCCGTTAGTGACCGTAATAATTTGAATTGATTTCTTTTTCTTAAATGAATTAATGTATGTAATGCGGTCATCTCCTAATCTCTACCATTTATTGGTACAGATTACAAGAGGAATATTGAAGATCAGACTACGAATTTATATATTTACATTAATTATTAAAATAAAAAAGATTATGACGGTAAACTGTTCGGTCAGCGAACAGCGATTGATTCTAATGCATTCAAATATTTTAAATTAAGAGAAATTTATTAAATTCTTTTTTCACATCGACGTAACTAATCTGAAATGCGATTGAAATGGTACCTAATTTTTATACGTAAAATCAAAAATCAATAAAAAAATTAATATTGGCAAACGCCAAGTGTTTTTGGTATTTGACCGACATTAAAATGAACACACTTACAATTATTGCCTAACCTTACTTAACCCAACCTTTTTTATCACAATTGGCGGCGCTGCAGTAGTGTTTCACTTTTCCGGCGAACAGCCTTTCCAAAAACGCGACTCAACGCGGGTGGACGTTGCCTGATAATAATCGGGAGACATCAGCGGTTTTCCGTTATTTGTTAAACAAATAGACTGCCAAAATGCCTCCCAAATTCGACCCCACTGAAGTCAAGAAGGGTATTTTTCATTTATATTCTTCAAAAACCGTCTGCTCGGTGTTTTTTGTTTCACGTGTAGTGACCATTGTTGTTCCTTTTTCTTTTTCACAGTGTTCCTGAGGTGTGTCGGAGGTGAAGTAGGAGCTACTTCTTCTCTTGCCCCCAAAATTGGTCCCCTTGGTCTGGTAAGTCTACGAAATTTTCAAATTTCTACACCATAACCAATTCTTCCTCACATAACCTCCAAAACAAACATGCAACACTCCTATCCACATGCACTCAGTCTGTTTTCTAAGATCAAAAAAAATTAGAACCTGACATACAACTTATTCGCTCTATTTTCTCCACAGTCCCCCAAGAAAGTGGGTGACGATATCGCCAAGGCGACCAGCGACTGGAAGGGTCTGAAGATCACCGTCCAGCTGACGATCCAAAACAGACAGGCCACCATCTCCGTGGTGCCTTCAGCTGCTTCGCTGATCATCAAGGCCCTCAAGGAGCCCCCAAGGGACCGCAAGAAGGTCAAGAACATCAAGCACAGTGGAAACCTGTCGTTCGACGAGATCGTGTCCATCGCGCGTGCGATGAGGCCCAGGTCCATGTCCCGCGAGCTCAGTGGAACTATTAAGGAAATCCTTGGTACCTGCCAATCCGTTGGATGCACTGTCGAGGGCAGGCCGCCCCACGATATCATTGACGAGATCAACAGCGGAGATTTCGAAACGCCAGAAGAGTAAATGGTGGGTATAGGGTCCTTGGCTCACTCTTTTGATTGTCGATTGGTTTGTTACTTGTACAGGTAGTTTTTAAAGTAAATTATTAGTTATCAAATGATTGTAGTACTCTGAACTCTTGACAGTTTTTTAAAATATTTTGCTTGATATAAGTTAAAACTCTTTTTTATAATTGAAAAGTATCAGTCGGATTTGGCTTTTATTCTCAATGCAATTGAAAGTGAGAGCTCTGGACTCTTGGTAGGGGTTGGCATCCCATCCACCTGATTGGTTCCAATCCACTATTGGTCCAACAGGCATCATAGCCATTGAGGAGTAAACCTCAATAAAAAATCACTTATATGCTTCTGATTAGAATATGCTGTATTTATTTGATATTTATTTTAAAAACTACTTGAAACTTTGTTCAATCTACGGTAATAAATACAGCACATCTTGAAGTTTTACATGATGATTTATATCTGTATGTAACAATGTAATATTTTTATTATTTCAGATTGTTTACAACTTTGGCAATAAAAAAATCTAAAAAACCAATATCACTTTTAAAAAGTTCTTTCTTTCCTACATATATTTTACCTTTTCCTTTATCAATCCAGATAATTTAATAATTTCAACATACTTCAAAGTGCATAATGCTAGTTTATGAGCAACTTTTATTTTAGATTTTTATACAAAAAATGTCTATTTACAATAAATAATTAATAATTTCTAAAGCATATAATTGAATTTTTCAATGAGTATACACAATTTCATTTATTTACTTATATAAAATATTAACAATGCACAGATTTTTATTAAATTCAAAATTATTTCCAAATGAATTGAATTTGTTCTGAACTATGCAGTAATTTAATGATGATCTAATATTCAAAGTAACATTACTTATTTATTGGTACATCCTCTGCTGAATTTGGTGCATTTCTGAAATTTGGGAACTGTTCCCAAGGTGCAGATAACTCGAATTTCCTGTATTCTTGAGTCAATTCAAGAGGTTCAGCAACCACTCGTTTTTTCTCGTCATCGTATCGAACCTGTAATAACGTAAATTTATTTTTTATTATAACTAGGTTTTCCAAAACTTTCAATACACTTTTGTTTCATATAGAACACAATAAGGAATCAAGAATCCATATGCAATTCACTCAGAAAGTAAGAAAATATTTTTGCAAAAATATATCACATTTCTTGTAGATAAAATTTGTTAGCTAAACATTTATTATCCATAAAATAAAAAAATTAATAGTATCTACCTCAATGTAGCCAGTTAGAGGGAAATCTTTTCTCATAGGATGACCTTCGAATCCATAATCAGTCAGGATTCTCCTCAAATCGGGATGACCAGTAAAATAGATTCCATACATATCCCATACCTCTCGCTCATACCAGTCGGCAGCCTTGTGCACATCATAAATAGAATCTACCGGTGTTAATTCATCTGTGTAACTTTTTACACGGATTCTTGTGTTATACCGCATCGAAAGAATGTTGTACACAAGCTGTTTAAATAAAATACAAAATAGTTAAGTAAAATAAAAATAGTAGCCTGGTAAATGCTTAAATTTTGAAAGTCATTTATAGAATCATACTTCAAATCTGTATGGCCTGCTTGGAATATCAACAGCAGTGATGTCTGACAAGTTGGTGAATTGACAGTTATGATGATCCTTCAAAAAACTGATGGTGGGTACGATTCCTTCAGGTGCAATGCATATTTCCAATTCATCACCAGCTTCAATTTGAACTTTTTCAACATATTTTGGCAGGCATTCAGCTACATATTGTCCAAAATCTTTTAATTGGGCAACTTTGTTTTGATCGACCTTGCGGATAGTTGCTACAACACATATTCAATAAGGATTAATATTGTTTTAAGTTTTCAAAGAATTCTAAGAAAGACTATATAAATAAACAATGTAATGCAAGATAAACTTGATTAATGTAAATTATCAAACGTAAACATGTCTAGTACGTATTCTAGAAGTAAAAATTAACTCAATAATAATCTGTAAAATATAAATACTTTTTAAACAACTGCAATCACAATATTTAGCAGAAGTACTCAATTAATTGAAAAAATTGACACTTGATAAATCTGGAGCTTTAAATATCACTGAACCAGTGCAACGTAAACAACTGCAGTAATCGCACTACACCAATTCTTCAAGACAGAACCCTCTTGAACATTAACAAAAAAACATCAACGAAGCATTATTTACTCACGTCTGGTATCCTTTGGAGCTTCAGTTGATTTTTCAGACGAATTTCTCAATGCAGAACAAGTAGAAATATAACCTGCAAAGAATCGAGCCAAACGTCATTACATAATAAACAAAATACTCCCAATCGACATGAAAATCCAGTTACTCACGTTGGGGTATCGGAGCCGCCCGCGTCAACGACTTGATCGCCGTGAAAACACTTTTCATGGCAAAGGCCATTTTCTTCGGAAAATCGTCTTTACGCGATGGAATTGCCAGACGAAAATTCCATCGACGTCTGAGATGGATTTTTGGGGGTGCAGCAGCGCTGCAGTAAAGTCGTGCTGCGCATGCGCGTTTTTCGAATACTTTGCGCGCCACCATATCGGGTCGAGAAAAAAGTTCGCCTGACGGAGCCGAATGTTTTGCGTAATTTTTTTTTATATTCGAGGATTTTCGCTTGCTCATCGTGATTTTGAGCCAAAGGATAAGACTAGCGAGTGGATTTCGCTGAAGGAAATAACGAATCGTCTGGATTTGTTTTGATTCGAGCGAAGGAGTGAGTTGAGGAGGAAGCCAAGGCTTGTCATAACCTCTAAGTTTTTTTACCTTTTTTGTGTGCACATTCGGTTTACGGCGAACGAACTGTTTTATAATTAAATCTTCGACGTAAACAACGTTGAGTAACTAAAGGATTCTGGAAAGTATCGATACAAGGATTTTATTGAGATGTCGCTGGATAAAATCATTAATTCGACTCGGCTTCGTTTTGGCGACGTAATTGCGTAAAGAAGCTTTGTGTGTAATTAGGATATCAACAAAGCAAGTAAGTATAGCTTTTACATTTCTACGTTTATATAAAGCAATTTTAGCTGTTACTACGGTACATGTGACTTTTTACGATTACTATTGTCATTTTTGTTGAGTCACAAGTTGAAAATTAAGCGAATGTAAACATTGAAAAATAAGGTTAGAATTTGTGCGTTTATGACAGAGACGCGAATCATAAACAAACATGGCCATACGTTTGTTACCCAGCGTTAATTAGCGAAATTCATTCTTGTATTCTGAAACAAGTTTTTCTTTTTGCTTTGAATAATGGTGAGTATCAAAACGATAATAAAGTCACGTCATTAGTGTAAAAAAAGCCAACGATCTCATGATATTGCGACTCAGTCATTACCGCAAATGGTAAAACTAAGCGGCAGAGACGCGTTGACTGAAAAAAAATCACGCATACGAGTTTACGAGATAATTCTTCGTGTTGCAGATCGTCGCCGAACTTGTGGAACCGCTTGAGATGTCGCCGCTTTTATTTACCACGAAGGGTAAGTGATCACGCATGTGCCCGTACAGTATATTCATTCATGTTTTCGCTCGAAGCTTGCAGTCGTTATCTACAAGATGTCGCCCTGATACCACAAATTTAATTACTGGTCCTGGTTTGCGTGCGAAATTTGACTGGCTGATTGTTTATGGACGATGTTTTAATATTCGTGATCTAGAATGGGTATTGATCATTCCCTTTGGTTTTATGTTGGATTGGTTATTTTATATTGATTTGTAGTAATTGTAATTAAATTTTCTTTTGTACTGATCGTTTGGGCAAATTTAGACGATAAGAATCGTGCATAAAAATTAACGAAATGTGATTAAAAACTTACTGGCACGAATATTTATACATTTTTTAATTTGATATAAAAATGCTGGCATTTTATGATAAATTAACTTTATTCTTAGGTAGTACAGCTAGGCATTTTAATTAATTATGACATGTTAACAATTTTTTAAAACTATAACACTCATTTCATTAAGAACTGAGGTGCTCATATTTAAGGTCGAAGTTTTGTCGTGTCCGACCTGTACTACTTAAACTGAAAAACCGAACTATTAACGGATCTTAAAAGATTTTGGTGTAATATCCAAGTAGAATAAAACCTAGTGCAACACTTCAAAATAAAACATTATTTTATTTTATATAAAATATGTAAAATATAGGTAAAGCAATAAATTTTTTGTTTAAACTTCAATTCTAGTATAAGTTATACGACGTTTTTTAAGAAAATCATTTATTTATACGTTATTTAATTCGATACTACATACCTACTTTCTATTCTATGCACTTGGAATTCAAAGCATATCTGTAATTTATTCATAACTTTAATTTAGTTCACCATGGTCATTAAATCAAACTACATAACCAAACTCAAATGATTAATATGAAGTAATTTATATATAACAGATCATCAATATAATTCGCTTTGAAGATAAAATCAACCTAAGCAATCAAAATCATAAGAGCAGTTTTTGATATGGTCATTTAAACATAATCTGAGAGCAGCTCTCACATTGGCGATTAAATTTTCATAAATGAATGCTTTATGTAAAGATATGATATCACGATTGATCAATCATAATCTCTTAATGCTTTGCTCATATAATTTATTATTATTTTTACTTTTGAAACTAATTTTATAAATTAGCATTGAACTCCTTACTTTTTCTCATAATAAATAAAATTAACGTCGATCCTCGCGTCGATCATTCGAATCCGCACTAAATTGTCACAGCAAATGAACGCAGAGCAGTTTTCTTAAACCTCAAAAGAAAAAATTAATGATACAACCAACCAACTCTATCTTCTAGAAACATTTAATTAAGCTCGTGTCCGCCGCATTAAAGCAGCAAATATTATATAGAAAGCGTCTTGGCGCGACTATTTTGAAAACGCGCGCCCTTTTAGAATAAGATAGTAACCACCTCTCGGTCTTTGACCTGCCGCTTGACTTGATTCACTTGGCACTTCTTGCGCGAGAGTTGCGCGAAAAAGGAGCAGAAAATCGTGATTTATTATATATATACACTTCCTGCAGCAGTTATATAGCGTAGCAACATGTGAGAATGATTTGTTTCGAATACACAACTGCTACACAAGCTTGTGTATGTATATTTCTTTTACAAAATTGCGCGACGTGAGAAAAAAAGTAAAGTCATACGATGAAGTGTAAAAATATGTATAGGTATTATAGGACATTTTTCAAAACGCTCAACGCCTATCACAATCAATGTTTTCTCTCAGCGAATTGATTTAACGACTTTATCATTCCCCAAGCTTATCTAAATGAATTCTAACGCCGTAATTTATAGCCACCTCACAGCCGATTCGGAATATGATATCTGGAAAATATCAACGCGTCCATCCGCACTTATAATCTACAAACTCTCGTAATTATAATGCACAAACCAATCCGAAGGTTGGAGTAACCACCGTAAATTACACTTGTTAATTTCCACTATATAAGCGCAACCGCGAAAAATCTCTTCTAACGCACGCGTATACCTAAAAACAGAACATATAAATAAGACACACTTATCTGCAAACATTAAACGACCGGCTTCCGCACGAGGCCGGCTTATTAAGCTCAAAATTTTTACTCGAAAGTAGAAATCGAACTACTACTACTGAGTCTCGTTCAAGTGTATAAGTTTAACGACCTCCTCTCCGAATCAAAAGCCCGTCGTCGTCGTCGTCGTCGTCACAAGCGATATTATCCCGACCGTTAAAAAAAAACGCCAAGTGTGCGCGAAAGAGAAAACGCTCGAGCACGAAATATCATATAGACGTGTGAGGCGTTGACATGCACCAAAGTCATTTCACGGGGTAGTATATAGAAGCTTTGGGATCGTCTATCTTTAGCGAGTGTCTTTCGTCTCTCTCTTGTGAGAGAAGCTAATACCTATCTTTAACTGCTTAAGATCAAGCTGTGAAATTATTGTCTCGAGCGCGACAGCATTTTCGAAACACTTAAAGCTCCAGGCGGTACTCTTGCGCCTTGACTAAGTTTAAACTTGGTTTTGCTTTACTTTATTTTCGCTTCCACCCCGCGCGCTTTTCGAATTCTACAGTGGACGCGCTGAACGTTTATGGGAGGGTGAGAAGAGGAGGGAGAGAGAGAGAGGGAAGGACTGAAATTCGTCGGGGAGAGAGTCTGGTGGGTTTCGAATGAATTTTAGGTTCTCTCGTCGGTGTAAAAGTTTTAAACAAACTGAATCGCATTTCTGGGTGGGTGTGTTCTGTGTGCGGATATGTAACGTCGAAAATTAAGTGGCAGTGATTAATGATTGTGGATGTGGGATTAATCACTTGGTTGGATAATAATTCCGGATATATGTGTGAGGCTCTTTACGTAATTATTGTAATCGGTTATTAGTCCGGTTTTACCTGTACGTGTTTGATCGTGTATGTAGTTTTCGTTTAGTCTACTTCTAGCGTTACCTTTACTACTTGTGATTTGTCGTTTATCGAAAAATAGTAGTGTTGGTTTTACACAAGGTTAGCTTATTTTTTCTCGGCCAATATTAAGATGCGCATAATATTGCAAAATTAATGGAAAGCATGTGCATCGACACTGAAATATCAGATTATTAAAAAAAACGACGTATTAACCGCGCAGATAAAAATTACGCCGATAAAATTGACAAATACAGTGACAAAGAGAGGAAAATAGACACACCGTGAGCGGAGTTATTTACACGCACCTTCGCGCGTGTATTCATTACCCCATTAATAGGCTAATAAAATCCGGCATATATTACGATGAAGAGCTAGGCTACAAGCATCTGAGTGATAAGCATTAAAAAAGAAGCCGCGTGTTTAATGCCTCGAAAGTGTGTCGCGGGTGTAAAAAATCGAATTAAAAACGGCGAATATATCCTGTTTATTATACACTCATAGAAAAAAAAATCCATCCGTTCTCCAAAACTCCCCGGGCAATTCAGACCCCTAAAAATTTCGCAATAAACAAATTTCCCGAAGCCGTAAATCACTGGCTCGTCGCATAAATCAAAAAAACTTTTTCCTGTTGCAAGACCCGGTCGTCGCAGCAGTAGCAGCAGCAGCCGAAACTAAAACCCCGAAAGAAGCAAAAGGTAGAAAAAGGGGGTGGAATCGCGTGAAAAACGAGTAATGGTCAGAGAGAGAGAGAGAGGGATGGAGAGCGAGATAGTCGCGAGAAGAAAGGCATTAGTCTGTCGAGCGAGCGACGTTTGGCTCGCGCATGTTGCAGGTAGCTAGTAGTAGATATACAGTAGGTGTATACCTAGAGAGAGAGAGAGAAAGAAAGAGAGAGGAGGTGGAGTAACGCCCGGCGTAGCGTGTGCGTTTCGCGCGCGAAGAAGCATGTGTACTAGCGCGGCTATGGCTCTGGTGCGCGTTTAGGCGCGGCACGTCACTCTTTTACCCTCAGCCCTCTGTCTCGGCCTTGCCGGCGTGTGTATATATACACACGTACATACAGCGCGATGGCCACCCCCTTTGGAGGGCCGTCGCCGCCACCGCGTGTACTGGCCAGGTATATAAATGCGAGTCTAGAGAGAGAGGGTGGATTGGTGTTAGGTAACCCGGTCGATATATCAGGGCTCCGCTGCAGCTGTCTGTCAGCCAAGCTGAACTATACATCCTTCTTTTTTCCTCTCTCCCATTCCTTCTTTCTCGCTTGCTCTAGCTATGTGTGTGTACGTGTATATATACAGTATATACGCGACCGGTATCGCTCTCGCTCTAACGTACTAGCGGCGACTACGGCGACGTTGGGGCCCGAACGAAGAAAAAACTGCTCTCGCTGCTTCTGGGTAATTTTTCATCGTTGCAGAACGGACGACAGAGGCGCGCTGCCGGGCTGCTGCTGCTGCTGCGCTGCTGCCGCCGCCGCCGCTGCTACGAGAGAAAGAAGGAGACAGAGAAAACGAACGAGAGAGAAAGAGAGAGAGAGAGAGTGCACGGCTAGTAGTCGCAGCAGCAGCAGCAGCAGTAGAGGCGAGCTGAACCCCGACGTACACGCCGCGCCACCCCCTTTTTTCCAGCCCGCGCGCTCGCCCGTCCGTCCGACCCCCCCCCCCCCCCCCCCCCCGCATCTTTTTCATCTCTTCCTCTTTCCTCTCTTCTTTTCGCCCTTCCTCCTACGAGAGCGCCGCCGCCGATGCACGACGTGAAAAACGTCCGCCCACCTAACTTTGTGTCTGTGCGCTGCTACGCTGCAGGTCTCCAGGTAGAAAGAACGCGAGGGAGAGAGAGAGAGAGAGATAGCTGTGGCACAGCAGTGCTGCATAGGCGCCCCCCTACCCCGTGGGTGAACTAGGAGTCCAGAGGTGTATGCGGCACGTCAGGTTCCACCCCCACCAGCCGGCGCAGTGTGTACGCACACACCCCTCGACGCTGGTGGGCCCACCCTCTTTTTACCGCGCCGCGCAACCCCCTACACCCCCTTACCGCCAATGCATCTCTCTCCCTCCCTCCGGTCGCGGGAAAAACTCTGGCGTCCGGAAAAGAAGAGAGAGAGAGAGAGAGAGAGAGAGTGAGAGGGCGAGTGGGGAGGATCGATTTTTACTGGGGCAACCTCAACTCTTCCAAGCCCCCTGCCGGCACCCCCCTACGAGCGAGCTCCTCCTGACACCCCGCATGGTTCCTCTCTCGCTCCTCCGAAAGAACGATAGGGAGAGAGAAAGAGAGGACTGAGGGAGGTATAGTCACCTCTCTCTCTCTCCGCCGGCGTCGCGTGCACCCTCTTGCATCGCTCTTTTACCCAACCCCCTTTTTTACCCCTCGGCGCGTCCGTCTGAGCTAGCCACCAGCCTAGGACCTCTCTCTTTTTATCTGCTGTCGTTTTCTCTATCGCCCTCTCTCTCTCTCTCGCTCTTTCTCTCCGAACCGTGTGCGCGCTAGCAGTAGCGAATATAACGCGCCGGAGGGAGAGGAGCGGACCACCTTGCATTTTTTTCACCCTCGACGTTAATTCTTTCTCTCAAAAGACAGAATTCAGCCGAATTTCGGGAAAAAATTTCTCTCTCTCTTTCCCTCACTCTCTCTATGGACGAGCCTTTTCTGATTAATTAAAATTTCTCCTCTATACCACTCCGAGGCTTCGATCGGACTTTTTGATATTCGGTTTGAAGTTAAGTCAAACGCGAGCTGACTCTCTCCCTCCTATATAGGCGGAGTACCCACGTACGCCCCCTAAAAACTGGTCAGCGCGCAACCCTTTCCCCCTTCTTTTTTTTCGTTCTCTCTACGCTGCGCGCATAGCTCGGCGTGCAGGTTCTCACACTCCAGAGCCAGAGCTTCTCTCGCGTGTACACTAGGAGCTACCGCTGCTGCTGCTGCTTTCGCGCGGACACCCCCCGGGCGGCCACCCCTTTTTTCCGCTGCCGCTGCCGCTCACCCCCTTCTTTCGCCTCTGGTCCGTTTTCTCTCGTATCCGTCCACTCGCTTCCTTCTACTCTCTCTCTCTCTCTCTCTCTCTCTCTCTCTCTCTCTCTCTCACTCGGGGGCAGAGTGAGCCCCCCTACCGCCACCCCCCTGGCGCACTCACACACGCACACTGCACGGGAGCTCGCAGTTTTTTCCATCCGCGTGTCTTTTTCTCCCTCGCTTTCTTTCCTTCTCCCACAGGCGAGCTGCAGTATAGAGCGCAGAGGCGAGAGAGAGTGTGTGTACATCTATACACACGGGGATGCGGTGGGATATAGGGGGCGGCACAGAGCCAGCGCGCTCGTGGATGCGGGCGTGTGTTTGTAGGGGGCTTGCGCGCCCTCGAAAATATTCGCATGGAGAACGTTTTTCGCGGAAAAAAGTTTCCCGCGAGCCAGGCACCTCTACCTCTCTCGTGCAGCAGCAGCAGCAGCAGCAGTAGAGCTGGCCTCTCTCTCTCGCTTGTGCAGATACGCCACTGGTCCGCGCACTCTCGCTCTCTCCTTCTCTTCTCTTTTTTTGCGCGTGCTTTTTTTCGGTGCTGTCTTTGTTTCTTTTTTTCCGACTCTCTCCGCCCCTCTCTCTCCTCCTCTCTCTTACGTACCTCGTTCTCTCTCTCTCTCTACGTGTGTCTGGCTTTTCCCGGGGGTAGGACTCTCTCGCGAGCTTTTTAAGCTAGTATTTTCCAGCGCTAAAATTACTTTTGCAATAGCGCGCGTTCTCTCTATCTCCCTTCCCTATACGTTTTATCTCACTCTTTCTCTGTGTGTATGTCTCTCTCTCTCTCTCTCTCTCCCTCTTTCGCTTTCTCTCATTCTCTCTCACCCTCCGGTCGCTATTTCCCACCCCCTCGCGTCACAATTATTTCTCGATCGGCCGAGCCTTAGCCAATCAACTACTCGGCCCGGCTCTTTCTTTTTCATCTTTTATTTAAAACGTAGGGATGCGTCGGTGAATGGCTACGGTTTTACTCTCTCTCTCCCACTCGCCTCCCCCCCTTATAGCACCCCCGCTCTTTTTTCGCGCTTCTTTTTTTTCGGCCTCGCGGCGACGGTGTTCAAATTCTTCTGTTTAAATTTCCCAGCGTTGCGCCAAGCGTACATATATACATATATATACATACACACATACACGTATAGAGCGAGGGAGAGAGAGTGAGAAAAAAGGAAAAATAAACGACACGATTCGAAGCTATTTTACATGTTGATGCTTCGCTGGAAAATAATTCGACGAAATTGGTGTAAGCAACGAGTAGTAGAGTACCTATGCACATACAGACAGACGCACTGTAACTATCTCGCAGGCGTTCGTTCCGATGTAGCAGTAGCAGTTGAAGCTCTTTCCACAGTATATTTATATATACATGCGTATACATATATATAGGTAAACGCTGCTGCACCGGAGGCGCGGATTTTACGACTGCATCAACGAGGCTCAATGTCTGCGTGCGTTTACAGGCCTCGTAAAGCCTCTCTTGGCGTACCGACAAATGGAGTATTTATTAATTCTGGATTTGCATGCGAATCATGAGGTGGCAATCGCTGCTAGATGCGCACGCGCGCCGATGATGTCGTTAGCGTAACTGCGGGGAAAATTGCTTTTGCTCGAAAGAGAGAGAGAAAGAGCGCACGTTGTGTGTACGCGCCGCGGCAAAACTGATTAGAGCGCCCGCGTACGGAGACTATATATATATATGTATATATAGATAGTGCACTGGTAACTGTTGCGTTTGCCGAAATTTTATTTTTAGTGCCCGTTTTGCATCAGGCTTTAGTTTGTAACCTCGTGAGCTTTTGTTGCTATTTGTGCTTTTGTATATATATAGATGAAGAATCGTAAGATGACTTACGAGCTGTAAAGGAAATTTTAGGGATGAAAATACAAAATAAAAGATCAAGTTGATGGCGCTAAAATTGCTATCGTTTTAAAAGAACAAGTTAAACATCGCCTCTTTATGATACTCGCGAATCCCAAACGCGAATCGGGGAAAGTTTGAGTGTCGCAAGTTACAGAGGCGCGCAGTAAAGGGAAGAAAATGAAACTGAAAGCGGTATATAATACTACAAGTACGCGATCTTTAAGGCTGCAGCTATAAAAAGGCGAAAAGGTACTCTTGTTGTAAGTCGTGAATTGATTCGCGAAAATTTCAGAGATACGAAAATTATTTCCACTTTCTGTTTAAAATTTATTTCACATTAAACTCTATACTATATACGAATAATTAAAATTATCAGAAACGCCGCTTTCTCAAAACCAAACCTCACCTCGAGTTTACTCCATATATACATATATATATACGCCAAGCAGTCCGGCTAATAACTCATTTAAAAGAAAACGAAGAGCAAAGCAGCAGCAGCACTTTTTGCATCCGAGGGTTCGCTCCGACGTAGCGGAATAAACGCGGGCAAAAAAAAAATAAATAAAAAAAAAACACGCACCCAACAGCGTCCCTCCCTCTCTCTCCGCTCGCCAAATGAGAAAGAAAGAGGCGCTACAAGGCGGGACCTTTGAAAAAGCTATAAAACAATACCAGAGAGCTCGAAAAGGGTTGCGCTCGGCACAACCGCCATCTATGTGTGTGTATAAACCGTAGGGCACAGACACAAGTTGCAAGAGAGAGAGACAGGGACGCGCAAAGAGCGGCATATACTGATAACAACGCTGCATAGTCGCGCGTCGATCGAGCGTGCCTAGCCCCATTAATTCCACTTGGCGTGAAAAACTTTCCAGTTTGGCAAGCAGAGAGCGACTCATCATTCGCTGCGCTGATTATGTATATAGGCGCAGTAGCAGCGGCCCTCGTGGAAAAAAAAGAGAGAGAGCTTCGGCCGCGATTATAATATATTACGATGACAACGACGCCGGTGAGTATAGTATACAGCCGATCCGGCGTTTCGCTTGTAAAAAGTGTCGATACGCGCTGCTGATCTTCTTCTGTCTGGTTCGATCGGCTGTTGTTTTTTATGCGCCGGTACTGCCGGCATAATAGGCCTTCTGTGCAAATTAGCGTCAGACGAGAGCTGAAAAAAATTGTGTGTAGAACATTAGAAAAAGTAGACGCCGCCGGGCTCAAAGAGAGCTGAGATTACAAAGGCTGTACGATGATGATGATGATGATGCTTCATGATGATGATGATGATGAGATGACGCGCCAAGCGCGAATTATTTAACGAATCGGATACGCCAGGCGATAAATTATCGGAAAAATTTATATTTACCGAGAGCTGAAAGCTGTGTGTGTATGTGTTGTCTTGTGTGGGAGGAGAGTAGGAGCGAAGCTTGCGTTGGAGTTTCGAGTACTTTTCGAGCGGGAGACAAGTTGTTGCAGGTGCGAGGAATTTCTGAAAATTCGGGATTCGAGATTTCGAAGACGGATTCGATCGGGAAATCGAGTGTTATTTTGATGTGGAGATGTTGAACGAGAGCTTATTCAATCGTTGATGGAACAGCTACTTGGTTTAGATCGACGAAATATATTTTGTTCTTTAAGTAAACTTTCAAGGATAATTTTATTCTTATTGGCTTACACGATAATCCGGTTTATCTTCACTGCTCTAAATAGATATAAAACATAACTCAAAGTTAAAAGAGTAGTATTAAATTTTAAGTTGACTCGAAGATTGCATAAGTAAAAAAATAACTTACATGTACCATAAGTGGATACATGACCGATAAGGTCAGACGTAACCAGCAGGTACATCTACACAGCGGCACATTGTCCGTTATACCTTTCGATTAAACCTGACCCGTTCAAACCACCTTCTGAAATCGAAAAATCAAACTCGCTTATACATACATTACATCTTAAATTAAACTGGTCATTACAGGTACTTAACTCACTATCTGTCGTATTCTTATATGAATTACATTTTATTCCGACGATTTCCGCTTTCTCAAAAGAGAAAGCAACGACGTATAACGGGGAAAATTTTTGGATCCAACGAAATTCGCGTATTATACCAACTAGCATAAAACAATAATCCCGCATAAGCAAATGAATAAACATACGCCGCTCTAATTACTCTCAAAATAAATTCCTCCAAAAAAAAAAAGAACGGAGAGCTTTTTTTCATAATTACACTCTCTGCACCTGCAAGCTCCGCGAAACTTCCCAAATAAACCATCTAAATATCAACGCCGGCATAAGAAGAAAAAAAAGTCGCTCAACGAAAGAAAAAAAAAAGAAATAAATAAAAAGCTGCACGAAGGAAGAAGAGAGAAGCCCAGTGACTGTATACGCTCTTTCGCGCAGCTCTCGCGCACACTTCGTATAATTTATTCCACTGCCTAAAAATACACACCGAAATCCAGCCCCCAAACACACACACACACACACACATAGGGACTATACTCTGCACAGGCTTTTCCTCCAAGAGCGGAAGCTCGAGTGCCCGACTGCGCAGCGCAACACACGGCCCGAAGAGTTTTTCCGACGACTTGCGCTTCGGCCTGGACGAAGCTTCCTTTCTCCCTTTGCAAGCTCTCTCTCTCTCTCTCTCCTTGTCTTTCTCTTTTTTTCACCCTCCTTTTTAGGGGCAGATTTTTTAATTCGGCCTCGCGCACACTTTTTTTACTCGCCCACATCCCCTACTTCTCGTTATCACGGGCATTAAAGCGCGTTTATTTTATTTCGTCGTTGCGTGTGTGTAGTCCTCTTTTTTTTACGCGTCGAGAGAGATCTTTAATTATAGATGTAGGCGTAGTGGTGAGAGAGAGCGAAATCGGTTTTTGGTTTTCGGATAAATGAAAAAGCGACGTTTGCTTTGACGCGTCGAGGAGCTAATTAGATTCAGGGGCGCGTGTTAAACCGGCTGAATGATGAAGAGTTTAAAACTGCAGTCGCGTTGCGGGTGTCCATTAATGTTGAATGGAGGGAAGAGTGAGCTTTTTTTCGGGGCTGATAAAGCTGGTTAATTTATGGTCGCTTGTTTTCGGATGATTTGCGGGTCGGAATCGCTGATAGAGTTGTTGTAAGCGAGTTATCTATTCATGAGTATAGTAGTTTTAAATAGTTTTGTATATGCGGGTTAGGCAGTTTGGTTTGTTCAATTTTGAAGCTTCAATTGGTGCACTTAATTGAGAGAAAGTACACCTAATACGTATACGGTGAAATCGGAGTTATCACAATTAGCGATTGCTTCTCTCTTGTAGTCTACTGCAGTATCAGTCGTCCGATAAGTTAAAGTAATGTGATTTCAAATTCTTCAAAAACGCTAATCGAAGCTTTTTGCACATTCTGCATTGCGCAGAAAAAGTTTTAAAAACTTTATTCCCTCAGACACCTCGTACTTAATACTTGGCATGCGCACAAGAAGAAGTAAATTCGCAACTCGTACAGATGCCACAACAAAAGGAGCAGCAAGACTCCCACATCTATCTTGCATATATAAGGCCTCTAAAAAAGAAGCGACAAAAGAAGAGCGAAAGTAGAGTCAAAAGTATATATACGGCCTAGTATAGCGCGTCTAATCACGCGATTTGCCGATGCCATCGCCATTAATTCTTTTTAATTATTCCATTTTCTACACCTTCGCAACTTCGATCCCGGTCACGCGATCGTCGACTGCTACTGCTGCCTCCTGTTACCCCGAATGTGCAGACGGATACTCCTTTTTTCGGATACTTTTTTAATTAAAGAATCCTTTTTCGTGTTCGTCTCTCTCTCTCTGTGTATAAGGTAATGAAAAAGCGTACAAAGAGAAATTCTTTTTCACTTGCTTCGTTATATGCTATATGTATATACACAGCTCGAATTAGCTGGTTAATCGCGGTTTATGTATATATTTTTTTAATTACATCGATGAAAAATAATTTATCGTTTTGAATTACGCTATCTTTTAAAAAAAATTTAAGGTACTTACCGCTATCTTTTGATAAAATTATTTTTCGAAAAAGATCGTGAATTTTTTAATTTCTAAAAGCCTGCTGTAAACTGACGTCGTTAAATTGCGATCGACTTTTTAACTATATTGCTACAAATCTGAATTACAACAATAATCACTGCTTATTGTCGACCTTTTTCTTCAAGAAATAAAAGCTTGAAATAGTTGGTTAAATCAATGTTATATATAAATACCTTTTTTCGTTAAAATAAAACAAAGACACAAGAGGTTCGTGTTATTCAAATTAAAATACGCATTTTATTTAATGAACGAGGCTCCTTAACATTCAGCTCGCTTTTAAAATATATTCCAGAAAACGCGATTCCGAGAATCGAAGGTAGAGTAAATTTTTGCCGACCCGCCGGGGAAAACCAAAATCTAATTATCTTTCAATACAATTTTTAATCGAAGCAAAATGAATAGCATTCCAGGAACTAAATAGCGTAAAAGCTTGATTTTTTGTCCGTTTACTCCGCCTGAATGAGAAGAATTTTATTATTCGAATTTGCAAGAATAAACTGCCAACATCTCGCAAAGCTAAATTCACCGGGATCATGTTTGTTAAATATAATTTAATAATTTTCGTAATTAGCCGGCAAAGTGGAAACGCTGAAATGCATCCCTTTCAGTATAATACAAGGTGTATAAACTTTTCGAGATAAAATTCCAAGCGATACGGTTAAATAATTTTCAAAATTAGCAGGATTCACTGGCCGGCTGTTTACTCCAATAAAGAACTCGGCGAAGTGCAAAAAGAAAGGAGAGAGAGAGAGAGAAGGAGCAAAAGAAAGAAGCTCTCGCAAAAGTGGAAAAGAACCGTGCGCGCAGTCATTTAAATCCCGTAAAACTCATCGAACGGGAAGAAAAAGGTTGAGAATAACGCGCGCATTGGACGATCTCCAGAACATTTAACACTCTGATCTCGGCTTGGAATCACCATACCCTTCTGTACTTACACTTACATATATACACAGACACACACACATGCTCGCTATATATGGGTCAGGCGCTTTTGCGCTCCGCGAAACAGGATAAGAATCGCGAGCAATAAAAAAGCTCCCTAATCGTCTCATGAATAACAACGTGCTATTATTCTTTAGCCAGCGAAAAAAAGCTTAGGGAATTTTGCTTTGATGCATAAATTTCATCAGAAACTCGCTCTGCGGCTGGCTCTCTCTCTCTTGTCGCGCTCTTATATTATATAATTCGGGCTGGAAATTATATTCGCTGATCTTGCATTGGATATATTAATAATTTCAATTATGAAGCCGTTGAGGGTATTTAAGTTTGATGATATGTAAATGTATGTGCTCGTAAGAGGGATTAAGTACGAGGTATTTATTATATCTCGAGGTGATAAAATAATTTAGGCGCGACCGGCTATCTTTATTGAAAAGAATGTATGCTGCTCGATTTAAAATGAATCGAGATTTATTATTTGTAATTTCGAGCTGCCGCGGTTTTGTATGAAAATTTAAAGGAATTTGGGAAAGTTATTATATAAATTATTTCGCGCTTCTTATTCATAATTTATGCAAGTCTGCACATGTGTAATGCGTATATCTGTCTCTGGCCATGAAAATGAAAAGTGTTTTACGAAACTGCATGTTTTGCTGAGAATAAATTAAAACCTCAGTTGCAGTTCTGTTACATGGTACATATTTTTTTTAAATACAAAACATTAATTTTACATTTACTTTTATGCAGCGAAATGAGCTCTTCATACGTGTTTTATCTGCCAACTTAGATATAACTTTTTATAGCTCACACAGTTTTTCAATAAACATTTTGTCATCAAATTCCTAAGGCCATCATACTTTGACTCTCAGGAAATATTATACTATCCCCTCAAAAATCCGTTCTCAAAATCCCTCATCCTTATCTTCACCTTGACCCCAGTCATCATCATCTCGCTCGATGATGTTCCTCACTTAAAACAACCATATTCTCCGCAAAAAAGTCATACAACTCGAGGAATACACAGCGCTATATAGAACCATATATACAACATCGCTAGCCGACGGCAGCAGCAGCAGCAGGCGGCGCTCCTTCGTCATCGTCGCGCTTGCGGACTCCACCACTGCTGCCGCGCGCGCGATGCGGTAAACAAAAACTGCCGCGACGTTGTCAGATCTTTTCGCTCAGGACTCTCTCTCTCTCTCGTTCGCTGTTCGCCTCCACCTCCCCCATTGGTCGGCCAATTTTTGTTTTCTCTCGTTTCTCGTCCTCTCTCTTTCCTCCTCTTCTTCTTCTCTCTATATAACCAACGCCACTGCCGCCGCCGCCGCCGCTCTTCCCCTGCATACACATACACATCCGTCCGTCCTTCTCTCTGCCGAAAATCCACGGCGACCGGACGAAGAGGGATAGACAGAGTAGAGGGCGAGAGACAGAGAGAGAGAGAGAGCTGCTGCTCGTCGGCTGAAAAAACGCTCGCAGAAGGAACGGCTATGTGTATACGCGCTGCAGAGAGGGAAAAAGCTCTCTCTCTCTCTCTCTCTCTCGAGCTTGCGTGTGTTGTGCTGCGAAAAAAAAGCAACGCAGATATATAGGGTGTGTCTGTGTTTGTGAGGACGATATGCGAGAGAAAAAAGCATAGATTACTAAAAATTGAGGGAGAAAGGGGGATAAAATAAAAAAAAGAAGAAACGATGAAATCGGCAGGGGAGAGAGAGAGAGCTTTCCTGCAGCAGTAGCGGCTATACGAAATGAAGGGGCTGCATCTCTAGGATAAAAAACGCGGAGAATTAAAAATAGAGGGAGATGCGGTGTGCAGTGCGTATATATACCAAGATACACACTGGCACTGCAGCCGAAACTCTCTCTTTCTCTTTCTCGGCTCGATAGAGAAGAAGCTGCTGCTGCTGCTGCAAGTGCAGAGAAGAGTGTATGTAGAGAAAGAGCGAAGAAGAAGAAGAAGAAGAAGGAGCCTCGAAGCTTCGAAAAACGCAGTAGAAGAGGACGGAGAGAGAGAAGTATATGTATATAGCGAAGGAATGCTGCCTCCCCTATTTTCGCGGATCGCCGCCGTCTGAGCCGCCCCACCAGACTCGGCGAATATAACACACGCGCGCGCCACACCTATATACACTACACACGCATATATATCTCTCTATATACGTCCTTCTCTCTCGGCGAGCTGGCAGAGACGAATTTAGCGTCTCGCTTCTCCGCCGCACGGCGAAGTGCAGCAGCAGCAGCAGCAGAGCGACGAAAAGAGAGGAGCGGCGCATAGCCCGGCGAAAAATACCCCTCCGACTCCCTTTTCTCTCTCTACTCTGATGGTCCCCTCTCTCTCCTCGAGCTGCTATGCTCGGACGATGCTGCGCTGCTGCTGCTGCTGCTGCGGGAGCCTGACCGCTGAGACGGAGCAAGATAGATGTCGATCCTGACGGCGTTTTTTTTTGTGGTGGTATATAGATAGGGTTAAGGAGATTTTTTTGTTGTTGGATGCGTTGATTTTGCTGAGGACGACGGGGTTGTGGGAGATTTTTTGAAGTTAAAAAAGTTGCGGCGTAATTTGATTTTAAGTTTTTGTAAGGCTTCGGTTGTTACTGGGGTTCTTGATAAAGTGAGTGGAGTAAACTAGGTGTATTTATAAATTTTGAGATTTGGTGCCATTTTTAGCAGACAATCAATCAGGTTTAAAATGATTCACTCTTTCAGTATAATCACTTTTTTAAAAAAGGGAATAAGTAATAGATGCCTTTTATGAAAACGAGTGTGATGATGGTTCAAGATTTTTGGAGGCCCCGGATTAAACCTGCAAATAGGTATATTAGATACTAGACTTGCAGACGGTTCACATCAGCGTCTTCTCTAATATTCTATACGCCTGCATTGCAGATATCGAGTACAGTATATGAATAAGTGAAGCAACGCTATACAGTGTGCCCAGCAAGTTCCCGAGATAAATCTTATCGAACTCTACAACAACACCTCACTCTTAAAGACGTCACATCCATTAGTTCCAATAATTCCCAACCCCTTCCAACCCTTATAAAACACTTAATCCTTACCAAAGTCAGTCCTCTAGCTCCAACAGAGATCTCTCCATAAATATACCAAGCCCAGCATAAAAAGATATAAAGCCCTCGATTCAGCAGAGTCCTATCTCAATCTTCCAGAGTCCTCCTCCTTTTTTCTCACCCCTTCCACCAAGACGTCACTTCTACCATCGACTTTTTTTCTCTCTCTCTCTCGGACACCTATATGTAGAACCTCCTCCTCCCCCCAACACACTTTTGTATGTTTAAATTAGGTTCAGCGCGCTAGTCGCGTTAACCGAATCCTTAATTACTATTCTGATTGCGTTCCAGCGTTGCAGTAGCTCCGGCTAGTCCAATATCAAATAGTATCTGACTGCCGATTGGATGGAGCTACGTCAGCATGAGGTTTTGAAAAAAAAAAATAAAAGAAGATGAGCGAGAGAGAGAAGGGAAAAGGCGAAAGGGAGGCTGTATGCGATGCTGGGCGTGGGACATGCTATACGAAAGAGAGAGGGTGAAAGTATGCGCGAACGTGTATGTGAGTTTGAATATGAATGTGTGCAGAGCCCGTTCATTCGTTCGTTCCCGATGCGCCGAAGCCCACGAGAACGGAGATAGAAAAATTCTTGGGATTCTCTCGCGATATTTAATTCGCGCGTTTTGAAATTTCTACGATGAAATTGAAAATTCTGCAGGCGGTGTATTTTTCACAGCTCCGAGTATTATAATCCTTCCCAGTTGTGATATACCGATTTTTAAGTAGATAGTTGATTTGATTAATTTGTTACGTAAATATATGAAGAGTCGAACATTTGGATAACGACGCAATTAATTTCATATATCAAGCTTTCATAAAACACGCACTGCGCGACGAAGTCGAAGGAGAAAAAAGAAATATTCACACGGTTTCTCAAGAGCGAAACGTAGCAGCAGCAGCAGCAGCAGAATCGTTCGCGCGTATTCCGATTTCGTAGACAGCTCGGTTGACGTGGGGTTATCTGCGTATTAATGCTCCTTTCTGGGATAAGCAAAAGAAAGAGTAGAAAATTACAGGGATATACACTCACACAAAGATCAAGAGAGAGATTTTTGGGCGGTGTCGTTATACTTTTACCCGTGACTGGAGCCAAGTGAGAGGGATTGAGCCGTTGAGTCGAAAAAATTGCATTAATTTTTCGTATGTATGTATATGCATACATACACACAAGCCTGTGGTGATTAATGAGCAACCTTCACTTTTGGACGCTTTTTCCTTTTTCGGCTGATGCCGCGGCGCCTTTTTTCGTCATTTGAAAGGAAACGACGACGAAATTATGATTTAAGCTGTACACGCAGTGCAAGATATGGTGTGTTCCCTTTTGGCGGGAAGTCCGTATTTCAATTTCGTTTTATAATAGTCATTATGTCGCCCTTCGCGAATTGTGCAATCTGTATATATGTGTAACGCGTACGTTCTTATA
This sequence comes from Cecidostiba fungosa, assembly GCA_900474305.1. Lineage (NCBI taxonomy): Eukaryota > Metazoa > Arthropoda > Insecta > Hymenoptera > Pteromalidae > Cecidostiba > Cecidostiba fungosa. Next base: position 121,777 of record UCOJ01000131.1, on the reverse strand, counting down.
TCGTTACGACTTAATATGCGTGACACGTAGATAATGAGCAAATAAGTGAGGACTTTTGGTAACGCGAGGAGATTAAAGAATTCGTTTGCTTCTGCGTCAGGTAATGGACTTTGACACTGTAGAAAGTTGCTTGAGCAAACATTAGACATAAATAACTTTCTTCGGAACGAATCGAGAAGCAAGTCCTGAATTGTTTTATAGACACTATTCGCTACTATAATATATACTGCTGCGTATATGAGAAGCTGTTTCAATAATATACTTCTAGCCTCGTTAAACTGCTGCTTAGATTTGAAGTTCGTAAACGTCTCTCACAGGATTACTCCGTGTGTTCGTAACATAACGTGTTCCGCGAAGACTCGCAGCCAGATAAAATAGATTTATATATAATGAACAAAATTAAAACTCAACACATTGATTTACATCGATTCTATTCCAACCTCTAATTATATGTTTCTCAATAGTTTTACTCACTTTTCCACACGACTAGAAGCAGATCGTAAACAACGGCACCGAATCAATTATTATCGATCTCTCGATAAAATGTCGATTGATTTATATGCAGATTTCTTATCATCCCTGTAATAAGTATACACATCCAAAAGCCGCAGCGTCACTCTCGGAGCGAGTCATCGATCAAAAACGTATGCTAATCAAAAAAATTGGCTACACGATTTCACCCCTCAAAGAAGAAGAAGAAGAGGAAGAAGAAAAAAAAAGAAAGCCAAGGGCCACGGAGAAACAAAACTTTATCCAAGCCTAAAATCTCAAAGCGCCTCCTTACAGCCGCATAATTGGCCCTTGACCCAGTGAAATCGTGCACTGCACTCGCTCGTATAACGAGCCCAACGAGCCGCTATACAGCTCTATACTACGCTCGTAACATTTGCCCGCACGAGAGAGAGAGAGAGAACCCATCAAAAGGTCCCTTTTCCGCGGATATATACATGCAAATGCAATAAAGGCGTCTGCACGCGCTTACTCTCTCTCTGAACCCGGTATATATATAACGCACACACGCGTGCCGCATTCATTATGCGTATTGTGCACACCTGTTGCCCTACAGACCGAGTCATGCCGGCAGCAGCCCCTTGTGTCGCGCATCCCTCAATCGTTACTCCCCTCTTTTCTCTCCGACAAAGACGCGCGAGGGGTGCAAAGGAGTCGAGTGAGAGAGAGAGAGAGGGTAGAGAAAGTTTGACGGCCCTTTTCCTCTTTTTCCTTCTCCTCGTTTTAGGAGCGTCGTTCCGAGGTTACTTGGACGCGAGAAGGGCTACTTTTTTCTCTCTTTCCTATATACTCTTGCCTCCCCGTTCGCCCTTTTTATTTCTTTCTTTGGAAGCCCCTCCGTAGACTCTTTCTTTACCCTTATTTTGCTGGAGGACGAGAGTTGGAGAGAATGAGGAGAGGAGAGCAAGTGCCGTTTGAATTCGCTACTTCTTCTTTTATCGACGATTATGAGTGTGGGCATAGATATGCAAATGGGACCTTTACTGCGAGCTCACGAGGTCTGGCTGTAATTTGTGGGTATTATGTCTGCTGTAATCTGATTGTTTGCCGGAATCACTTAGTCGGGATTTGGGCTACTGGTGTTGTCTTCATCAGCTGTTGTATTCAGGTCAAAGATTCGTATGAATAAAGTTTAATGTATGTTATGTGCACGTATCATTCGTTTGATACCCTCTTTTAATTTTATGATGCTGTTAGAAAGATTTATTTGTGTGATTGAGATTCCAATTTTTTAGGTTAGAAACTTAAAATTGAATTGTTCACATCTTCTTAACTTTTTATTGTAGTACAATTTCTTTTTTTAGATACTAATTATATTATTCCTTTTTAGTGATTAAAGTTATTACGAAAGCAGCTCTCTTATATTGTATGTGTACTAAGTTATCTTTGAATTTTGGCGCCAATCACGAGCTTCAATTTATCAGACACAGCCAATTCCATTTTCTTATGGCACAACACTGTAAAGCAGCACATTTTTAACCCTGAAGAGTACGAGTATACACATTTCCATTTCCTCCGATTGATTTTCAGCAAACAAACGCATTCGAATGATCATTTCTATGTCAGCGGTATGGCCATTATTTATTTTCATAAGATTTTCTCAATTCATTTCATAACTCGCTCTCAAGCATTTTTAAAACGGTGCTTTGACGACGCGGAAACTTATTTCGAGTTTTTCTCGTTTGACTCGAATTATGTAAATTAAACGAATGCACTTGTAAGAAGTTTGATTACAGAGAGGAAGCTGGAGAGAGAAAGAGAGCAAAGTGAGAAATATCGCAAAACTCTTTATAGGATCGCGCAAGTGTCAGGTTTGAATAAAACAACTCGCTCCTTAATTACTTTATACCTCTATAGTAAACAAACATTTTCTCCGGTACCTTTTTCTTTCTTTGTGTTTTATTGGCCGTGGGTCCCTTTAGACTGGGACCTGATGCGCCACCATGCATGTTTAGTTTTTTTTATTATTTTTATTTTTATTATTTTAATTTTTTGTGGTATTTTTAAGTTTTTGTCGGTGTCTGTGGTACTTTTACCGTCGAAAAACCCTCCGGTACCTCGTTTCTAATGACAAAAAAAAAATATATGTATCATGGAGGCATACATTTTTAATACACGTGTATACAATCCGTTTTAGGTTTTGATTGGTACTTGGTTTTGGTACTTTTTTTGTTTTGATTGCAAAATAAGTGTGGGATGATAAAAATCTACTTAAACACCACGATTGTCGAATTTTTACATATATGTAACGAATACTATGGTTTTTTCCTTCTTTCGTAACAGTGATATATTACTTAAAGCTTCGAGTTTCTACCCAATTTTTTTGCTTCTGAATCTATTGAATTTATTCAATTAATATGTTACCTTAAAATTTGGTTTAATTATATATGCACCATAATGTCTTAAAGAAACATAAAGCTCGAGTTTTTACTCGCACTTTTCTAATCCGTTTTCTCGGTACTTCATTATATCAGTTCTGTGCATAATACGCACCCAAAAGGAAATCCTGCATGACAAATAGAAAAACACCGAAATTTCAGAAAATTGCATCTTCTCGCGTAGCGAGTACCACCACATCGTTAGCAAAAATCCACAGCAGCAGTAGCGAAACTTCAAAACGCCAGCTGAGAGCGAGTAGTAGTATAATATACGAAGCGGTAACACGCCGGCGTTTAGTCGCCCGTTTTCTCGAGAGCAAAGTATATCTGCAAGTGCGCAGAAGAAGCATCAGCAGCAGCAGTAGTAGCTATGGGAGGAGTCGAGAGTCGATAATTAGCTCTCCGCGGAAGCGCGAGAAAGTAGGGGAGAGAGCGCGAGAGATGTTTTCTCGAACTTGTTACAAAGTGCTTATTACTTTTCTACTTGTAAGATATCGGCTCCTATATATTATATTATATATTTTATAGTATTTTTTTTTGACTTCTGCCCCCGTCGCGTCGTTTCCGGGGAAAAAAGCGGAGAAAGGCGACGACGTGGGCGCATATAGGAGAGCGAGACTGACATTGTATTGAAATCAGATGGGATTTTTTTTCTCCTCTTTATATTGCGGCTTATAGAGAGAGGTGTCGGGAGACAGCAATTAGGATGGAGCGCGACACGCAGACACAAGCACGTGGGCTTGGAATGATGCGAGGAAAATATGTGCGATTGGAGGCTGCTGGTTTGTTATAAGCGTATGCTAATTATTCGGGTTCATTCAAAGGATGAAATTCAAAGCTCGTGTTATATAGGGAGCTGCGTCAACGTGCAATTATTCTAAAAATAGATTAAGCTCTTTGTATATGATATTTCGCTGAATATTTTGCTTTGCTAGGTATACACGCACGGTTATGTTATAATGTTTGATTCTCTGTTTTGCAGATAGATGATCTATGAGCAGATTAAGAGACACCGATGGCCCTTTCTTGGCGTACATTCTACAAGAATATCGTCATAAAATAATAGGTAAGACACTCTCATGAATAACACCTTTATTATACGATGATATTCCAAATGTTAAGGACTAGCAACAATATGTTATATAGTCACAGATACCGTTACACTGTCAATAGAACTATACCGTATCTATAACAAAGTAGAAACAGACAGGTCTACTCAGACGTCTCAGTGCGTAGAAACCAGGTTCGGTGGCGCTTTTCACGTCAGTTCCTTATCACAACAAATTTTTTGCCCTCCCCGATCTCAAAAGACCTGCAATCGCGACTTTCTAATTAACAACATTTCAAGCCAACCGAGAGATATGCAATCTCGCAGTATATAAAGGACATCGAATCTCATAATAACAAATGAATTGCTGCAATGGGCAATCGAAACAGTCTCGTCATTGTCCCACCTGAAATTCCGCTTCTGAAATAACGCAAATTTAGACCGGATCTAAAACCATTCACCATCGCAAACTTTTGCTACAATTTTTCTCCAACAGCACTGGCTATATAGAAACCAAAGTTTTTTTTTTGTCTTCTCATGCAAAATACCCTCTTACACACAAGATATCGCCTTTCAACGCCGTATAATCCTCGCACGCGTATTTTCAAGAATCGCCACGACCAGAGGATTAGTATAACCATTTCCCCGAAAAACTCCTACAACGCGCTTTGTATATACAGAGGCAGCAAACTGCAGTCTGCGAACACGAAAATAAAAAGTATAATGAAGAGAGCAAAAATTTCATTCAGCCAGCATTTTCGGCTCGCCGCGTTTCAAAGCCTCGGCCGTAAACAAATCAAAATGAAATCACGAGCCCATTAATAACCACATAAGCCCGGGCAATTCATGTTTCATCCATTGCTCGAATTAACTTACACGATAACGCTGCGCTGCAAAACTCTCTCTCTTGCGCAGTAGTAGCATAAAAGAAGGGACGGGGTGGTAAAGAAGAGCAAAATAAAAAAATGCGGCGTCCGAAAATTCTCTGCCGAGCGACATGGAGAGAGAGAGAGGAGATGCAATGCGGCGGTAGAGATCGGCGCGGTAGGGGAATTAAGAGAGACGGATAGACAAAAATGCAGGGGAGGAAGAGAGGGAGTAGGTGTCCAGCCTCTCTCTTTACTGCAGCGAATTCTGTGCGTATTGAGGGGAAGATATTTTGTTACATGTAAAACGAAAATGTTCCAGGAGATAAGATAAATGAAAATGGAAAATGGAGTGCTCGCGATTTTATTCCGTTGTATAAGTGGGATTGCTGGTGTTTGGAGATTACGGATGAAGGCTAATTACTGTTAGGGAAAGTATGGGAGATATTGAATTTTTGAGACAATCGTTTTTTTGAAGCTTTATCAGAAGTTCGAAATCGTTTTTGGTCATTCTAAAAGATGAATTGCAAGTTTCGATATTCGATTCTCGAAATAAGGAACCTGTTTGCATCTTTTTGTTTAAATACTTTTTGGTCAATAGTGTCCTTAATTATGTTAAATGTTGTGTAGCTATTGTAATGATGTTGTATTTCTAATCTCAAAAATAACAGTTTTCAGTGTAATCTTATTTAATAATTGCATTAGATAACATGACAACATTTCATACATTTGTAACTATACAACAAGAACAAGATGACAAGTCTGGATTGTCCAGTACTACAAAAAGGAAAAACGCTTTTCGAAATTAAAAAAAAAACAGATGAAATTACGACAATAACAAGCGTGACATTAGTCAGAGAAGCGCGAAACAAGTAGTTAAAATTCAGCCCGGCTAAATACCGTTAGCCTCATAATCGTTAGTCAGAAAAAAGTTACGAGATGGTGGTGAGACACATGCATTAAAGAACAGAGAAAGAGTCGGAGAAGAAGAAGAGAAAAGAAAAGGATGAGACGCAAGGACGAGTAGGTGTGCAAGACACAGAGGCGCTGGTAGAGAGAAAAGTGAGAGACAAGGAATAAAAAGCGAAGGAGAGAAAACAGAAGTCAATGGTGAGGCAAAACGATGAGCGAGACGGACAGAGAAAGAGAGGGAAGGACAAACATTGTATAATGGAAAAGAAAGAAATAAGGGAGAAAAGGACGAAGAACTGCAGCACCGCGCTCGCGCGCGAGGCAAAAAAGAGGTAGAAGTGCGAGAGAGACGAATATTCTGAAAAAGGAGGAAAGAGACCAAAAAACTGCGGGAGTAAGAGAGAGAGAAAGAGAGGAAAAGAAAGTAAAGGAAGCACGACGGAAATACATATTGTAAGAGGGAGATAACTTTATTTGCGCTTCGGTGTAACACACCGTCACAGCTGCTGCTGTGGATGATTGTAAAAAGGACGTTGACTTAAGATTCTACTCTCGGTTACACTTGTATATATAGACAGTCATTATAACGAGGAAAATATTGATCCCATTAAAATTCATACTCCGACTGTTGACCTTTCGATACCTAATTTCATTACTCTCATCAGTTATTTTCTCTTTTTTTTTTGCTCATACCTTCTAAAACTCATTCATATTCCGAAAACTCTCGAGTAGCCGCACACATACACCATCAATTACAGTATACGCGCTTACACTTTTAAAAACCTCCTGTACTCGATCAGCTCTCAGTGCGCAGCACCGCATCAGCCTTACACGGCAGAATTCAATTCCTCTAATTAATCGGTGCAAAAATAGAAGAGGATAAGTATAACGCGCGGAATAATGTACGCCGCGTGTCCACGTAACGAATCCAGCCAAGACGGACACTGCGAAGAGCAGTAAAAGGAAGAAGAGTATATATATATACAGCTTGGTGAAAAAGCCAGGAGCAGCGAGAATAAGACAAGCGTGCGTGAAAAAGGTGCGAGAATGATACAAATTGTAAGAGAGCAAAAGAGCGAGACGGAAAGACAGATCGAGGAGGGAGAAAATAAAGGAGTATAGTAGCAACAAAAAGAAAAAAAAACGACAAAGCCGAGGGGCAGGTAGAGAAAAGGAAGAAAATAAGAGAGAAGAAAATGGTGTGCGGACCGAGAAAGAGAGAGAGAGAGACTCGTGCGAGGAATGGAAAGAGGTAGAGAGAAGGGTAGAACGTGTTGGCGCTCGGGCAAGGCTGACTGCCGGCGGCTGCTGCTGCTGCTGCAGCGGCTAAAGAAAGAGCGAAAAGAAAGCGATGGAATAGCAACTAGACGATGGCAGTGAGCTTGACCGAGTGGCGCTTTGCGAGGCCGGCCGACGCCCTTCTCTCTCTCTCTCTCGTTCTCTCTCTGCGTAGTTGCTTCAGCAGAGTCGTTATCAGGAGGTGGTACGAACGACTTACCCACACCTGCGAGCTCTCTCTCTCTCTCTCTCGATGAGCTGCTCCTCCTTCTCATCCCGTCGTTATACGTTGCGTATAACGCGTATCTAGTATAGCTAGAATAGACGAGAAGAGGAGGAGATTAATGAATTGGAATTTTATTTATCATATGCTTGGTACTTGACGGTCTATAGGCGAAGTTGTGTCGTTGAAGATTGATTGGTGAGAATAGAAACAGTTCATTTTCAATTGCGCTCAAATTCGAAAACACCAGCTGCATAAGGAGTAGAGAGAGTCACGTGCCGGTATTTTCGGTTCTTTTTTTTCGTCGACGAAGAGATATATCCCGCAGTAAAATTTATACTTCTTCATGCGGCGAAACGGCTGCGCTCGTAAAACAAGTGAACGCCCGGCGTTTTGCTCATAATATTCTTTTCCCTAACTCTTCTCGAATTCAGCGGAATGTGTTTTCCCTCTCTCTGTCTCTCTCTCTCCATAACAACCGGCAATTATACATACATATCTCAACGAATCTATTCGAAATATATATATTATCGTACGAAAAAATCGCCAAGGCCGTGAAAAATGTCTCGACAAACAGAGCCCGCTGATGTTTCCGTCCAAAGTGAATTAAGTACTTAAATTCTCCTGTCAAGCTGTGAACGTTATGTGTAACTCATTCTCTCACATCTTCAAAATATTTACCCAGAAAGCTGCATATATAATTGCAGTCGCGGTCGCGGCAACGGTTTTTTTCCCGCCCAAGACAACATATATAACGCTGATGCAGCTCGCGCACGAGAGACAGGAAGAATAAAACAAGGTGGACTGGATTCGATCACGCCACAGCCTTTGCCGAAGGCGTTATGTATATATGTATAATGCATATATATATGTACAGCATCAGGATACACACGGAAGAATCGACTCTGACCTCCAGCAAGGAGCTGCTCCCGGTCTCTCTCTCCCCACTTCTTTGCTCTCTTTTAAGATGGATAGATAAAGCAGGAGAGAGATAGGCGAGAGAATTCTCTCTCTCTCTCTCTTTCTATGCCCCATGAGTTATGGTACTCCTTCTGGAATCGAGTGCACGCCCCGCGACAGATAGCTGCTGCTGCTGCGCCCCTTATACGCTGCAGCGACGAAGACTAGTCGGGAAAGTGGACACTGACAGTTTTGACAGCGTCTCTCGCGCTCGCTACACTCTCTGATGCCCGAGTAATCGCTTTAATGATCGATGCTTTTTTCGGGCCTCCGCTGTGGGTCGCAATTTATTACGGATTATTTCTTTTTTTTTTGTTATCGGTATATATATAATAAGCTGGCGATACTCGATGTGACACTTGCAAAATAAAAACGCTGTCGATCGTTCCTTAATAAGGAAGTTACGTATATACAACCGGTAGCCTGCTTGTAGCCCTTATCAAGTGATAAGACATTTTCGAAATACCAGCTATCTAGTATATCCCCTCGAAAACATCCAATTGCCACCTCATCACTATATATATAACACACTCTGATCCCAGCATTAACGCAAACCTATATAGAGAAAAGTTGATCGGCGCCAGCTTCTTCCAACAGCGTAGATGGGGCAATATAGCCCGTTACGCGCGTGCACACACACACACACGAGTAGATTGGAAAATCCTCGCTGCCCGGTGCGATTATACGCGCGCCTGAAGCTAGAAGAGAGAAAGAGAGAGAGAGAGAGAGAGACGGAGAGAGGTGCTTAAGGAGCGGCTACTGATTCTGCATACCTGATCTCGTTTAGAAGCGCGCGCGCACCGGATTTCGCTTCCTTTTGCTCGTGTCTGTGTTGAGATCGTCTTGTTGTTTCATTCGCTGCCCCGTTTCTTTCTGCTTCACATACACACACACACGTGCACTACTGCTACGCAGAGAGTTATCTTCGATTTCGAAGAGATATAGCTGTTATACACGTTGTACCTTTTGGATAGATGGAACAAGAAGATTATTTTGATTCGAGTGTGTAAGGGAATTTTCTACGATAGACGTGGTGTGTGCGTTTTTTTCTCTTCGTTTGTGAGGAGGATTTGATTCCGAGGAGGAAATGAAGTTTTTTTTTCTCTCTGCGAGGGACGATAAATTACGGAGCTTTCGATGCGAGAAAATGATCGCGGACGAGCTTTTTGCGCGCGGACGCCGGAGAATAAAGAAAGAGAGTTTAATGAATTTTGAGCAATGGAGTCGAGCTTTTCAACTGATGGGATGCAATCGATATGTAGCTGATGACCGAATGGCAGTGTTCTTGAGTTTGGAGAATTGGATATATACTTATACGTTGGCAAAATTGAGGATTTATTATTGTTGCGAACGGTAAATACGGTAAAAAATGGTACCACGAGATTAAACCCTCGTGTATAAGTGTCTCGAATCAAGTAAATCGAGTATAATTCATTCCCACTGGCTCCAGACTTTACTTACTACCACACATCTTATAGCAGATCATAAGCCGAAACGATTCATTTCATTTTATAATATCGACACGCACTCCAGTCCACATCTCGACAGGTAAGTACACAGGAAGTCTCTCCACACACCGCCATCAACTTTATTGTTCCATATTAAACGCAATTACCCAACTTTCCTGAAACTCCGCGCACAACAACAACACAATCTCCTAACGCGCGCGACCTCTTATCTCAAGGAGCTGAAAAAGAAAATCAGGTCTCAATCAACCGTAGCCTATTTCCACAAACGACTCCTAATTAGCTCGCTCTCTCGAGTTCCTTTAAAATTCATTAGTCTCCCTCATACGATTTTTCCAAAATCAACGCGCGGAAACGCTCTACTTGAATCATCGAGCGTAATCAGCCTCCACGGGAGAATAAGAAAAAGCTACCGGGAAAAACATAGTGCTCCTGCGATAATTAGCATCCGCCGCTCGCGCGAATTACACGCACACGTCTCACAGCGAGCTTCTGAGGCAGCTGGAGAAACGGGTAATGGCGCTTATAATGCCGCCAAGTGTAGCTTTGCTCCGTTATGGAGTGCTTCGCTTCGATCTAACAGGATTTGGATTGCAGACTTTCTTGAAGCTGTGCGTGCGCGTGTCTGATGTATAACCCTTTATTGAGGGAGTCTGATATGCGGGTTCTTATATAGCGAACTGATGCTGATTCGAGTCAAGTGTGTGGCTGGGTTTTTGTTGGTGCTTTTTGTTTGTTGGAAAATTGGAACGTTCAGAGGGTACTGTGAGCTTCTCTGTGTGGATTTTTCGATTTTAATTTTTCTGGTCTCCAAATATCGAATGTTGAAGTTGGAAAAAATTCTAATTATTTTGATAAATAGGTATATTACATTATCAGCAGTTCGATTTGGAGTAGTCTGATTAGAAACTACTCCCTTTATGATGTCTTATTTCACAATTATATCACTAGAAACCTAATTTTTGTTTCAAAACTGATGTAAATGTTTTAATAGCCACTTTATAATATTTTGTAATATACTTATAATTTTAGTTTGTTGATATATTTATATAAAAGTAAGATACATAATGGTGTAATTTATGCTAATGTGATAAGGATTCATGCTCTTTTCGTTGTTCAAAGTGAATCCTCGAGCTGGTGAAAGTTCGCAGCTTAAAAATTGTTTATCAGAAGTGGAGTACTGCATTTTTAATTCTCTATCTGGCTACGTACGTTATGCATATATGCGGATGTGATTTTTCTAAAATTTCTTAAGAGACGACGCGAGGATACTTTGCACGCAATTAGACGCATGCAATGTATGGGCGACAAAAACACAAAAATAAAATATACGATAAAAAACAGTGGAATAAATTAAATTTTGCCATACAGTAAGCGTAAACGGTTATCGAACTCGATAACTTACATTTTTACGCTTTTAAGATTATTTTGTAAACTAAGACTACTACTGTGTATTTATTATTGCTTGGATACTGAATATCAAAGCATTAATAAGAAGAATCCATAAAATATTTTATCCTTGCATAAAGTTGCAATTTTTTCACACAGCCTTACGTGCACACATTCGTTATAGCAAAAATGCTGCAATTTTTGCACCGTCAATTACGAACGTGTCCTAATTGACGATATTTCCTCTTTAAAGCGCGATTAAAATTTTTTCGAATTTAAAATATATATACGCGCAGCAGCAAGTTTCGGGAAAGTCAAATAAACTATAATAATATTATTCGCTCGTATAACGACGGGTGTAAAAATCATCGCCTCGGCCATCAAGTGAGTTCTGCGATATATACACGTTAAAATAATAATAATTAACAGCTTTATGCGAATCTCTCTGATGCATTTTTCCCGTAAACCTTTTAACTTATGTCAGACCTGTCTCTCACGCCATCGTGTTCCCCAAACCAGTTATACCAGCTCAAATAGAAACAAATCCTCAATAATAAACTGAGAATCGCATCTAAAATCTACAAAAAATTATCATCAACTACACCCCCCACGCATATATAACGAGCCACAGAGATATACCCACCCCCCGTTTGGAAAATCTCAGAGCTGGGAAAGCTATTTTTCGAAGCCATTTTCCTAGCCTCGCCCCCCAGCTCGAAACCGATCGCCGGATAAGAGCAGCGCGCGCACGCGTGCATTAACGCGCGCACGGATAGGATCGCAAATAGGCGGGAACGGTAGACGCGACAGAGAGATGCTGCCCCGTGTGTTCGGAGGAGGAGGAGGAGGGCGATGGATCGGGAGATGGCCGAGAGAGAGAGAGGAAAAAATAAAAGAAGGACGAGGAGGGTTGAAGCGATGTATAAGCGAGAGAGGATGGGAGAATGTGATCAGGGGAAGGGATAGGGGAGGAACATCGACGAGAAATCGTCTTGCAAAATTACTATTTTCAGAAGCGAGGGGATGGACTTACCTTGTGATGTGCGCGTTGATTGAGCTTGCGCGCAGATTATTATTGTTCGTGTGTGAGTTTGTAATGTCGTTGATGATGTCGTGTGTATTTTTAACGGTTCGCCGAAGGAAAGTGTGTAGGGTGTATATTTACTGCAGGGACGATTGTTACGTGGGTTGAAAAAAATGAGTATTAATAATCTTGTACGTGTGTTCAACGCAATTTCTATTCTTCCCAGATACATTTCTCGACGCTACGATGCCGTTTCTCTCCCTTTTATATAGCGGTATACTAGAGCTTCCTCCCTTTCATCCATTTTATTCTCTGCATCCTTTTGCTCCTCTATCCTCTCTATTCTTCAGCGATTCCTTACACGATATCAACAGGCTGCTGCTGCTGGTCGAAAGCTCGATATAACCTAGATTTTTTCTCAAAAATTTTCGTTATTATATTATTCCAACACAACCACGCCTGCGCACACACATCTATCGAGTATTTAAACGTCGCAGCTCTCTCGCGCGTGATTTTTTTCTCACAGCGGTAATTGCAGCGAGAATTCCGGAGCAATTACGCGAATTATTTCCCTGAAAATATGACTCTCTCGCGTGGTAATTGCTCTTTCTCGCGCGCGCGCGTGCGGCGATGACGTAAATAATCACGTGCCACGCACGTATATATGCACGAATTAAATGAAAAGTTCGGATGCTTCATTCAGAAAATCGCTCTTCGGTAAATATTGACTTTCACGTACAGCTTTTGTGTGCATACACGGGAGTCGTCATTCATCACTTATGTATTCCTCGGTGAAAAAAAAATGCGGCAGCCGCGTGCGCTGTGGAGATATTTTAATGATGGGCGTGTATGTTATTTCGAAATATATTATTTTTTTTTTGCGACGGTCGATGCTTCTTCTTCTTTTTTTCTGTTTTCACTCATTAAATACGTGTTGTACAAGAAGTTGAGGAGATAATTGAGCAGTTTATTTGAAATTTCGGGCCAACGCATTATATGGCCGTCCGTTTTAATTTATCATGCTTTTGTATATAACTGTTCCCTCATCCGAAGCTCGGATTTTGGAATTTCAGACTGGCTTCTATAGATCCAATATAAACGTATATACCTTCAAATTAATTTCAAATTAATGGATGCTTAAAATGCGCATAAAATTCCGCGCCACTATAGTATATACAGATCAAAAAGAGAACGAATCTTTATCTTTTCCGGTGCAATTTACAGGACTGCGATATATCCGTCCCGGCAAATAAGCAAAATCCGAATCCTAGAAACTTTATCTTAATAACGTCCATCGGTACTAAAAATACACACTCACACACGCGTCGTTTCCTCCACTAAAAAAAAAAGAAAGAAGCTCCTTCCTCTGCATTTTATCGTCTCTATACGCCTATCCAAGCGAAGAGACGATGCAGCCAGCAAAAAGTGCCTTCATTAACCGGCTTCAAGAGCCACCGGGCCACATCCTGGCACGCAATGACGCCGGCGCTCTCGTATATATACGCAATTACTCGTGTCCAATGGAAAAATGGCCCTTAGCACACGCGCCGAGATCTAAGTATATACAGAGATTTTCCTCTCGCGGGTAAGCGCGGGTTCTAGTTCCTGCATCTATATATGATAAGGATAACGTTGCCAGGCGAAGCAAAATTTTTTGCTTTGAAAGTATAAGGGCCTCGATCCTCTCTCTATATATCGCTTCTCTCCGCGGGATGCGCGATATTTATTTATCTCACACACGGCTAATGCGAGTTTATTAATGCGTCGAGAGCTTGCTGGGAATGCTGAAATTTTCTGTATATACCTGAGCTTCGGCTTGTTTCGGGATTCTTGTTGCTTGTTTCAGGTGATAAAAGGACTCCAGGCATTGATAAGCAGCGCCGATAAGCTGGTGTTTATAAATTACGCCTGTGTTGCATTGTATGAAATATCGAGAGAGCAGAGGGATTCTCGTATAAGCAGCGCACCTATATATATATACTGGCTTTATATCTACAGCGAGACATCTAATGAATCGGTGTGTTGCTGCTACTGCACTCGCGGCGAACGAGCATATGTTTATTATATACGCTGTCGTTCGAGGGTGTCGAATAATAAATATATACACACAAGTTTACTGCGCAGTAGTTGTCAAAATCGAAAGCCGCAGGATCCAGTTAGTTAAAGTGACTTATCGACAGACGTTAATTCTCTAATGGCACGGCAATCTCGTCGTTACAAATTAAGAAACTACTAAAATTCGTCAAATCTCAGCTATAATTGATACCACTAATTATTTATCAGTCTCTCGACCAGACTGCATCGACATTTTTCCGTGATACAAGCCAATCAATCTGATTATGCACTGATGCCGGCGTGTATCACACGTTATAAAGAAAAACCAGCAGCAGCAGTCCCCATTCTGTCCTTTACCGGCAGCACGCTCGACTGGGCCTCAAAGTCCGATAACACCTCCTCTACCCCCACCACATGAGTCCCACAAGGCGGAGGTGGCGCCGCAGTGAGGAGAAATCAAGCGCGGGGAAAACGAGGCGCGCGCGAGCACTGAAACGAAGCGAAAAAAAAGAAGGTCCTATATATACCTGCCACCTGCGGACGACGTCTTCGCGCGAACCTGTCCGTGGCTTTTTCTCTCGCGGTCGAGTGATCGCGCGCGAGATGTCAGAGGCACTTTTTGCTGCAAGAGACTTTTGAGTCTTGTGTTTAATATGATGTATATATATATAGAGTGAGAGAGAGATAGAGATTTTCGATCGTCGTCGTCGTCTGATCGCTATCGAAGCGGAGCGAACTGTGTGACGAGTTACTTCCGACGGAGAGGTGTCGTTCTGGAAATTTTTTTGCTCTGGTGATGCTTGTCGGGGATTTGTTTTTTGAGGGGTGTGTCGCTTTTTAGCGTGTTTAGAGAGTGACATGTTCGATAGTAGATATACTTAGTTTATGCGTGATTAATCCTCATCATTATAGATAATATATATGTATCGGAAATGTGGATTTATTCATAATTTCTGGTAAATTACAGTGATAAAACACATTAAAATCTAATCTTGTTGTGAATACATTGCAAGTTATATACATTGTATAGCTGTATCCAAGATCTGCGACGAGTTTCAAAGAAAAACACTAAACTTTCCTATATTTTTCTCAACATTTTCGTTTCAATAATCGACGGTAGAAACACGCGGATGCGGAGGGATGAAAAAAAAATCAAATCTTCGCCATGTTTATGTTCCATCTTTCAGGCAACGACGAGTAAAACGATCGTTCATTTAATCATCCACCGCAGCTTCCTACCCGGATATAAAACTCGAGCTTCTTCGCCTCTATGTTTTATCAACCCTCTTCTCTTCTTCTTCTTCTTTCCCGCGAATAAAATACCTCGCGCTGATTGCCTTGCAACAGAGTTTTACAGTTGATTTTGTCGAATTAAAAATTAATTTTCTTGACGATCAACTGAATGCATTTCAGTCTGCGAACGATAAATGCAAAACTAAAGCTCGAATAATGGACAATACTTCCTGGAATAAAACAGAGCACACGAAATAGAATATAATAGTATTCGTTAGCAGCTGTAATACCACTTCTTTCCGCATATAGAAAACAGACTTAAATTCAGCTTCGCCGAGTGCATCTCATTTAAATATTGGAGCATTGGGTCATTGATATATACTCATAGAGCAAATAAACGAGTTTAATTGTGTCGCGCAGCTCACACAGGGCCGGGCAGTGATGAACATATTTGCACGAAACAAAAGAAATAATTTAGTGCCGAGTGTCACGCGAGAACTTACGCCATGTAGACGCGATAGTGTTTGTCCTCAAATAAATCGCCCAGAGATTAAAAGTGCTGTTGCTAAATAAGCGTTTCGGCATTCGTTATGCAGCTTGGCGACATTTTTTATATTATGCTTTTTTCATTTTGGTCAGTCTAAAAGCTTAATTCAGTGGTGATACTGTAGTATATCACAGCTGCAGCACAAAAGTTTCTAAAAGAAGGGTGTTATAACAACGTGTTCAACGATATAGCGTTTTGTGAGTGACTTCGTTGCTGTTATATATTATTTAAAGTGAAATACTACCTTTGGTACTGTGATTTTTTATTTTCAACACTTGGACAATGGGCAGGACGTATTATTGTTACACGTTGGCACTAAAACATGTTTTTTTGAGTAATAAACTTCTCTGTATCCAAGTAGCAACCTGTCAGTATAGATAAGAGATAAGAACATTAGAAAGTCGACTGTTTCCACTAATTCTCCAAAACGTGAGCGGATTATACAAACAGTAAAACAATAATTAAAACCGTTGAAATTGAAGCAACTCTTATCGAGCTTATCTAAACACATAGGTAAATAAGTTTTACCGATCTCGATTTATATAAATCGTGACATTGAAGTGACACTTAGAAAGTATTTAATGGCTTATGGCGCTGCTAAACATTTCAATGTTTGCATTTCAGTCTCGATGCTCCGCTTTTAGTATTTAATAATTTTCTTCCCGTGGCCGCAGTTCATTTGAACTATTTTTCATAAATTAAGATAACTCTCTCTTATCCTTAATTCACTCCAAAACATAACTTTTCCAAGTGTTCGCATTATTCAAAATGGACGATTTTTGCTGCCGACATACATGTACATTAGATGATTTAAGATATCAACCGAGAGCTACAATCAAGTGGAGTTTTAACGCCAGATAAGGTTCTTAAATATTTATATTCAATTACTGCCTGAAAATGTATCCACCATAGGATATAATATATTCTTTATCATATATACGGAAGATTGCATATGTTTTTAACGAAATCGCCTGGAAACTTTTACACTTAATGAAGTGCATCCGAATAGATAGAAACGTTATGTTGTTTATACTCTTCTTATAACGATATATAAAATAAAGATTAGGAAAGCTTTCGCGCATATACACGCTATATATACATATACAATGTAACATCCGGCTGCGGAATGTGGTGCAATCAATTTTTAACGACAAAGTAAATAATGCCTTCGACGCAAGGGCAAAAAAAATTTCTCGGAATAAAATTCCGGTTCCAAGGAGGAGATGCAGTCTAAAAATCCAATAAAGCAGCAGAGTCGCAAGACCTTGATTCAAAAAAAAAAGTTTATCCGCGTTATCCGTTTATATCGTTAGGGGATAATTCTATTTCCAGGCTTTTGCTACCGACATCTTTCCCCTCGATCCACAATAAATGACGAATCTCCCTCTTTATTCTTGTATTTCTGCATATAGATAGCATTCTAAAAAACAAACAGAAAGTCATTTGTAGTAACAGAAACGTGACCTTGAACCTTGAAACCAGTTTCTCTCTCTGTCTTTCGCGGTTATACCAACGAAACTTCTAAAAAATAAAAACGTCGACTCTCCAAATGCAACTATAATAACGAGAGTAAAAAAAATGCAATCTCCCGTACACCCTGAAATTGAAACATAGAACCGATCACATAGTCATCATCACAACTAGTTACCCCGAAAAAATGCTCTCTAATCGAAGCAGCAGCATCAGGAGCAGCCGATATACACGTGCAAAATAGAAGAAGAGCTCTCGGCATCGGCATTATATTCAATTTTTCCTCAACAGAAAAAAAGGACTGCAGCAGCACAATATAAATCGCGAGTCACTCGAAAACGTTGCTGCTGCTGCTGCACATACACGCGGTGGCTCCCGAAGAACCAGCAGCAGCAAGAAGAAGAAAGAGAGGAGAAGAAGAAGAAGAATAAGAAGACGAGGAGCAGGACGAAGGAACGCAGGCGCATATAATCGAGTCGCGCAGCGAGAGATCCTCTTCTCTCTCTCTCTCTCTCTCTTCCTCTAGATCGCAAGAGAGGCTGCTTGTACCCAAGCGGGATAGAAATATACTGGCAAGAGAGAGAGAGAGAGCCAGTCGAGCCGCTCTCCTGCCCATGTCCTTGACGAAGGTTATACAAGAGCGATAAACCAGCGGCCTTGATTCAGCTCGCGCGTCCTGCCCCTCTCTCTCTCTCTCTCTCTCTTTCTCTCTTCTAGTCGACGGACCGCTCGCGCACAGCTCTCCAGGCTATTACAGGTAACACGCACTTCCTTCACGGATAGCAGCAGCAGCAGCAGCAGCAACAGAATATCGCAAGCGCAGATAGGCCGGCAAGATAGCGGCTCAGCAACAGCTTCTCTTTGGACCGGCGCGTCTCATCTGTATATATATGTATCGGGGCTAAAGCGACTCGATAAGCCGGTTATTAACCAGAAGAAGGAAATCATCGCTCCTATCCATGTATGCGCGCGCTCGCTCGCGTGTGTGTATGTATGTATGCGAGGGTAGTATATAGAACCGCAGACTGAAAACCCATCCAAGAGAGGCGGTGGCTGCGCGATGTAAGACCTTTCCCTCAGCTATGCACTCGCTTGCTCGCCGAGCGAGTTATACTGGAGCAACAAAAAAGCGCCGGAGGATGCCGAGATGATAGCTGCACGCGCTGCGTGTATATGTTTTATATATAATACACGCGCTGTGTATAAGTATATATATGTATACGTATAGAGAAAGAGAGATGATGCGGCTGGACGGAAAAAATGGATTAAATCCGACCGAGGATAAGTGCAGAGCGAAAGAGAGAGATGCCTAATGCGATGGAACGAGAGGATGGAATTGAAATGCTATGCTGCGAAAGGGGGAGCAAGAGGAGCTCCGATTGCAGTAGCTACCGCCGACGAGCGATGGTGAAAATCGCGTATCGGTCGTTTGGCCAGCTTGGAGTAATGGCTGCGATCTGCAGCTCTCAGGAGAGTTCTTCAAAGCTATATATGCTTGCTTGCTTCAAAGGATTTTTAGATGATCAAAACTGATTTTTTTTATATATTCTCATATAGTTGATTTACAGGATCGAAAAGTTGAGGCGAGATTAAATTTTAAAGCACGTCCGATATCGCGCTATCTTCGACACATCAGTGCGAGTGTCCGAGAGCGACGCTAAAGATAGTCATGTAAAAATCATCCATCATTATATTACGGAGTAAATTATTCAGGTTCGTATTTTTGCACGAAAAAGTCATTTTACCTGCTGCTGCTGCTGCATAATAAATCATCGCGGTTAATGGCTCAAGAAAAATCCGCGTCAAAGTGATTTCCAATAAGGTACCTGGGAGGCGGTGGCGGCGATCGAAGCAATTATTCGCGCGGTTATTAAACTTTTTAGAGAAAGAGAGAGAGAGGGACACACTGCACTGAAGAAACTAATCGCATTTCGAGTAAAAGACCCTCGTCGCGCACTTGTTAAACTGTAAATCTTTAATGAAATTCACAGTTAGGTTAAGCAGATGCTATCAATCACGATAATGAATATTATAAATCTGAAATCGTCTCGCATAATTCAAGACGTCTCGTTACACATATATGCACACACTTCTCAAACAAAACGAATCGAAACTTCATCAACTCGAGAGCAGCGTTTGATCCTTAGCTAACCTGTTTTTCAACCAGAATTAGATCCTCTCGAGCGAAAAGAGAACAAGTTAAACTTAATAAGAATTTCATCTCTCTCTCTGTACGGAAGGTAATTGAAAGACACGCACTCTATACACTGCGAGAGAGGATCTTAACAACTGGAATCTCGGACACCCAAGCCGGAGGGTTAGCGAGAAAGGAAAATTTGAGAAGAAGCAAACGAAGACGGAGTAGTGTTGCTCGGCTCACGAGCACAAAAGGATGTTGTTGAAAAAGAGAGGAATAAGAAAAAGCTGAAGACGGATACGAGATTGCAGCTGAAATAAGCTCTTTACTCGCGATGACCCAATGAGCTAATTTTGTACATATACTATACGTTTGCGGGGTGGGAATGAAAAATTGAGGTTATGTTTGACACAAACCGAGAGCTTTTATAAAAGGATCGCTCGTATTTTGTGGGTATGGATTTGTCATACCTTATTAAGAGAGCTCGCTGTTTTGGATAAATTCGACTTGAACAATATTAACGTTATAACCATTTGAGCTTTTCGCTGAGCATTTCGAGTCGCAAACCTGTTTTAGCAGGCAGTCGATGCATTTTGATAGCCGGTTCTTTTCACTTTTTTTTGGCGCGAACAATCTCTTTTATCTTCAATGGCCACCCAATGAAAAGAAACAAGATACTTCTTCTCGCATCTTAGAATTAACCGCAGGAACGTATAGCCGCGATTGATTTTCCGTAATTTAAGAAGCATCTTAAGGTACGTACTGAAGCTACGATTCTTGGAATGCACTGCTATCGTCTTCTACGTGTTATATAAAATTTTTAGCTTTTCACTTGTCTTTTATTTTTCCCCAAGAAGTCACCTCATTCATCCAACTCTAAAATCCTCATTCAGTCACAATATGATACCGCAATTCAATCGAGCTCCTCCAAAAAAAGCAACAGTCGCAGCGCCCTCGTTGTATGCGCGGTGCATCGACAAATCAAGCGACTCTCTCCAAAAAAAAAGAAAAAGAAACAAGCCTTCCCTCCGCGAGAAGACACAGACGGATAGGCAAAAAAGGAAGCAAAAAAGCCTCGGAGTCGGGAATTTCGACGAAGGGAAGTCGCCAGGGTTAGAGTAAGAGAGAGAGGCAAAGGACCCCGGCCGAGGAAGATATTCTTGGCACACACACAGGGAGATGCGCAACAACTGTCTCACCATCCGTCATTCGCGCGCCGCCGGTCCACGGTCATTCGCGCCAAGCTACTGCAGATTTTCTCTGTCTCTAAAGTTCGTGTGCATGTGTCTGTGTGTGTATGTATGTGTAAGCTCGCTAAATAAAGAGGAGATTCGATCGGTGGAGCTTTTGGGGAGGTACGCAAAGCGTGTGCACTGCTCTGGTGTATGAGTATTTTGGAGGGAAGAGTTGTGTAGAGTTTTACAAGATGATTTACGGTTTTCGTCTGTGGGTAGATGACTTTAGAGCATTTGGATTATTGTTGTAACGTTGTTGAAGTCCATAGTCTAAGTATTTGTAAATTACACGAGTGAAAAATCATCCTTTGCAAGTTTGAATTCAAATGTATATAGAGCATTCACAATTACCAAACTCAACTTTAATGAATTTCAACTTTTCAAAATCACTTTTTCCAAAATTTCCGTGCACTCTTTCCCCTTAAACATTTAGTTATAGCATCCTATCATCAGCCAACGCATTTAAAAACACCATATCAGCCTTGCAGCAGTAGCAATGAAATAAAAAGAAAACACACTCTTCGCTGGAAAAACTCGATAACTCGCGCGCTCATCGCCCCCGTGAAAATTATACACACTTCCGAAGTGGCCCTTACGCCTCTCTCTCTCTCTCTCTCTCGTCTCCTCGAACCCGCGTCGCCGCGTGTAATTCTCTCCTCGTCGTCTCGAGAGCTTCGCGCGCAGTTATACTCGGGCGTCTATATATCCCCCGATAAATTCCGCGGGTCTCGCGCGCGTTAAAATGAAGCGAGAGGCTGCTGCAGCAGCAAAAAAAAAAAATAATAAAAACGACGACGAGACACGGGCTCTGTTTCTCGTTAGCGCAGAGAAAACCGGAAAAGTCTGCGTGTACATGCGACTCTTATGTGTCTCGCGCGCGCGCGCTCTGGGAGAGGGCTTTTGCTGAAAAAAAGCGGCGACGCCCGGAAATCAATATCGGTAATTACGTGGAAAGCGTGTGTGTATATGTATAGGAAGGAAGCGACTCTGCTGCTGCTGCTGCTGTCGAGAAAATCTGCGGTTGGGTTATGTATATAGTATGTGTATTAAACGCCGAATCAATGCGTGGAGTGAGAGAGTGAGAAGGATTTTAAACGATACGATGACGGCATTATTTCCGTATTTTTAGCGAGGGCAGCCGAGTGCGACATTTTAATGGCGAAATTGTCTGAGGTGTTGCGCGCTCGAAGCTTTTTTTCTCTTATTTTCGTGCGGCAAGCGCTCCTTTTGCGGAGAACTAGAGGCTCCTGCTGCTGCTTCTTTGGTATTCTTCGAGAGACTTGGATGGACTTTTCCGACTGATTTTGTGAGCCGTTTAACTCGGGATACTGCGAAGAGTTTGCTTGTGTGTCAAGTGTGGTTGGTTACGTGTGTTAACAAATTTTTGATCGGAGAAGGATTTTTTTTAACAATTAACAAATCATGCATTTATAAATTTAATAGCCCAGGTTCGTGAAAACACCTTTTAATTGCTTGTTTCAGAACCTTTGTTTAATTTAAGTCAGGCATTTTTGATGATAACTGATAAGATCCATCATCAGTTGATTTGGAAACCCAACGATGATATACTCGAATAATATCAGGTACATTAGAGTATTATTACACAGATAAAAAGTCGATGGTTGGAGATCACCTTTGGTTCTATAGCTGGCAATTTATACGAAATATGGACTGTCCAAGTTTTTTCCTCTCCAGATGCGAAATATAATATTAGTAGTCGTAGTAACGCCAAACCCAAATATCCGTGATACAAATAAATTTCGAACTGGCCTTTCCCTTACCGCATGAACTTTCCCTCTAGTTTCTTACTAGTGAAGATAGATGGCGCATAGGCTCTTTCCTATAACCCTCATCACAATCTGCACGTACACTGCTGTATATATAGCGGTATGTCAACTATGTCAAAACAGCCTTGACTTGGCCTACTTAAGCCGCTCATGCTATATCTGCTGGTTATTAAAATTTTGATTTTCTATAAAATCAGCTACTTTCTGCTTCTGAAAAACGCTTGGAAATTATAATCATTTTTGGTAATGTCACATACGCACACATCTACAACGTGAGCATGGGGGACGAATCAGCGATAAGAGTCTACCGAGCTGTACTACGATGCACCGCTTGCAAATGCATCGTAGACGTTAGCTCAGTGGTTAGAGCCTCTGGCTCTCAGGTCCGCGAGTTCTAGTCCCGTCGTCAAGTTCTTTCCGTAACAGTAAATTTTACCTAATTTTACATTGTTTATAAATATAGAACATCTTCATAATTATTTAAAATGTTTTCTTTCGTGATATGAGCCACTCATTTATAAACGTTTGATTTTTCATCATACCGATAGATCGTTTTGAAAAATATACGCAGCTGTATGATGGTGCAGTACTACACCAATACACGCAATATTAACAATCGAAACAACGCCAGCTCTAAACGTTTGGATATCGCAAAAAGTATAGCGCAAATAAATAGCCTCATCCAACTATAATCCCGACATTAATTTGCTCGATTGACCGGATAAGCATTTCCATTATCTTGTCTACAAAAGCTCGACATAAATTCCTCTTATATTCCTCTCCTGTGCGCGCTTTCAAAATTCGCGAGATAAACCATATAAAGACACATACATCACCGTTACAGAACATCTCTCTTCTTATCCTCTCCGACGTACGCTGCACACGAAGCAACATCATATCGAAAGCGCTATATATATACACTCGAGAGCCAATAATTCTACAGGATCGGAGCTAGAAAAAGACGGAAATTAAGGAGAGCACACGCGCTCTCGTGGAAATTATAAAAATCACGAGAGCGATCTGCAGTGCGAATGACCGGATGCGCCAGGTGCGCGCACAAGCCGTCTATATGTGCGTACGTGTTGCTCCCGATGTGCCCCCACACGTACGCGTAATGCGCCGCGATACGCTGGTCATTAGCGGAGATGCCGTGATTACCGCGCTCCTCCTACCGCCGCTGCGGCTGCTTCTGAGGGGAGGCCTTCGATTTCTCTTAGAGAGAGAGAAGCGCGCGTGCTTTCCGATATCACGCTGAATCTCTTAGTGAGTGTATGTGTGTGTGTGTGTGTGATTCTATCTTGTACGGAGATAGGATTTTTCGTCGGCGTGGATGATGGAGAGGAGAGCAATAGCTTTTAATTGGGTTGGGAAGAGGGTTTGCTAGTATGGGTTCTTTGTTTGAGGAGTTTTTAGTGATTTTAGTTTTGTTTCTCTCAATTTTTACTTTTTCAGGTTAGAAATTCATCGTTTAGCTGTAACACAAATGCTGTTTTTATCTCTTTCAAAATTATCGTCGTAAAAGTTAATACAAATTTTAGTATAATCTAAAATTTTTTGTAAAAGAATAGTGCGATTTCGATAGCTGGGTATTAGAATTTTTCCATATACAGCCGGTCGTTAAATAGCGATCGCTTATCAAACATAGATGATATATCGGCTAACACAGAAAAATATTTATGTTAATCCAAGTGCATATCAATCTTCCATAAATTCACAGATCGGCTATGGCGACGCGATTCTTAAAATAAAAATATCCAAGCTTTCATAAAAGACATACAAAGTCAGTACTGGATCAAGGCGCTAATTGGCTAGAGAAATATTTCTACGAGCTGCGATACGATCGTAAAATTTTATTTTTCGATCGTTCGCGAGAAATTCATATTATCGATCAATATCATTCTCTCTCTCTCTCTCATATAATGTTGACTCTTTTTCTCGCGCGAAAAAAATAGCCCGTGAATTTATTGATTTCCGCTCGTCCGAGAATAACGTGTTGAGTCGTTCACTGATTAATCCATAACAGTAAAGCTTAGAAAGCGTTTAGCGGTTAGGTGTACATACGCGTATACGGCAATCAGATTAATTAGTTATTCACGCGAAAATTCAAATAATTTTTCCCCGCTGGTTATAAGCCTCATTAATTGGATTTCAAACTAACGCAGCTATACATAAATTATCTCGATTATTTGTAACAAAAGGAAAGTGTATACAGCTTTATAATTTAGGCAAAAATTCAATAAAATGCCTTAATTGCTCGATTTTTCACCGGGAATCATATATATCTCTTTCGGATATATACGCGTTGATTTTGCACGACTGAGAGAAATAATATTAATTATCCCTCTCTTTCTTCGTGAATGTGTCTTATCGGCACATTATCGATAAAAGCGCCTTCGTGCCTCTTATTATCATTGAGAAATTATTAGTAATTAATAAATTCATTACAGTCGATTTCGATTAATCTGGCGGAAGGAAATTTACATATACCGCTGGATATTTGACCGATTTCAGTCAAACCTCATAAGTTCGGATAGCTGTGTGTGAATAACCAGTTCCTTTTATATACACATATATACCCTCGAGCGAAGAGTAAAACAAAAATAAAGGAGGAGGTGACGAGCGAAAATTCGATCTGGCAAAAACGTCATTTTCGAATTGGCGAAATAAGTATAAAAGCGTGTATCTCGGCCTTAAATTAAGATAATCGTGTCACTCCTCTGAAACGTTATTCTCGTCAGTATTGTCGGCGGGCCGAGAGCCTGCACATTTTATTATGTATTATATACGTCTTATCTCAATTTGAAAGTCGGAGAAAAATTATCTCGCGCGAGCGCGCGGTGTATAGAGAACACGTTGCGTTCGAGACACAGTTATTAAAAGTGGTTTTTGCATTCACTTTTTTACCCGCTGTGACTAGATATACTCGAATATTATACACGCGTGAGTTGAATGATTCTTTGAAGTGGAATTGAGCTTTTGAATATAGATTATCGATGCAATTAATCACGAGTAACTATATCAAAACATGGTGTAAATATTACACGGTTCGAAAAAGCAAAAAAAAAAAAACGTTGAGATATCATCAATCCCGTAAAATGACTATACCATCACGCTAATGAAAGTATCGTTGTAACAATGTTATTACTATAACATTATTATAATTCACCGATTTATCAGCGCCATGTACAACCGCTTCATATTTCCTCCGAAAAAAAGTCTTGAAAAATCATCGTACAAATTACGTACACTTCAATGACTACTTGTCTCCCCTTATCATCGTCACCGATCACACACCTCCACGACGACGTGAGCAACTAAAAATTCAAAAATCGCATACACATATACTCTACACTTTGCCGAAATATCCTGTAACCCGTAATAATCCCCTTCTCTCTCTCTCTTCACCTGTGATCGTATCGTCCGCGCGGCATATAGCCACACCCAAAAAACGAATATACTTACACACATATATCCGATCTCCAAAAACCTCTTAAGAATCAACCTCGAAGTCCTGCGAGAGCACAACTGCACTTTTCAGAGAGTCTTATATATCTCACAGTCGAGCTGATGCAGCCATATACATGCGCGAAGGAAAAGTAAGTCCTCAAGTAACGCTCGTATTAAAGTCCCATCAAAAACGCCTTAAAACTTTCGACCGCGCCCCTCGTTAAAAAAAATGCGTTTAGCTTGGCGAGCGCTATCCAATTAAAGATATCGAAGGAATCGGAGTGCGAAAAATCCGAGAGAAAAAAAGAGAGAGAGATGAAGGCGTGCTACTTAAGGCCAATTATGTGATACACGGCCCTTTCCGGCATCAGAGAAAGGCTGCGAGAGTATTTTCAATTTTTTTTCATTACAATGCAAGGCTTAATTAAACTTTGGCTTTTCGGGTATATCGAGTAGACACTGCTGCAATACCTTTATCATTATGTGCAGAAAGCCTCTCTATCTTTCTTGAGTTAACTCGGAATATTCTGTCAATCAAGGAATTGCCGCCGTTGCTCTGCGTTATATGCGCGAGAGAGGAGACGTCCTACGAAGAGAGGAGTAGCTGGTGGGCAAATAAAAGAGTGACGACTATGGGGGAACAACCGGTTTCAGCGAGCTCCTGCGCGTTTACGCCAGCGCCACCGCGATGCTCTTCTCTCTCTCTTTCTCTTTGAGATGTTATAGTGTATAAGGGAGGATTGAGATGGTACACGAGATGCTGTGCTGTGAGGACTGTATGTGCTAGGAAATTTGATTGAATTTTTGAGTTTTCATATTCTGAAGCATAATTATTGTGTCAATGTCACGGGGTGTGTAAATAGAAGGAAAAATACAATATCTTGCTTTGGATATATATAAGTTAATGTGATTTGGATATATAAGTTGATGGTTGCGATATTTTGATGACATTTCCGGAATATTATCCTATTAAGCTATACTTCAGAGGTATTATACGCACAAGCGTCGGATTTACGTAAGTTTTTGCTCGGAGGTAAAATGCGTGTAATTTCTACACGACAATATGTGTCTTAGAAGCAAGTTTTTCTGGTCAGAAAAGCCAAGCCACTCAATTACGACGACTTGATGGAAGCACTTACTTTTTTTTCTAAATCGACACTTTTTAGCTGCTCGAGAGCCGTCTATTTATAAACTGGACATGTTACTCCACGACAAATTACCGGCGACTGTTTAGGCTACACTCACTTTTTGCATAAATATTACACTCAAATTTTTTCATTTTTCTTCGACATTCAAGAGAACATCTCTCGATGATTAATCGAAGAGCGACAGAAAGCGAGACAAGACAAGAGCGTTGACAATACCTATAAGAACTTTCAATTATAGGGACATACACTCGAAAGCAGCGGCGCAGCGTCCAAAAGTGTCCGGATAACTTACATTCGAACTTTGTAAAACACGTCGCATTTCCTCTCGCTCGAGACAATCCCACATAAGAGGGCAGCGTTGAGGTGACGGTAACGAGTGAAGGGCTTTGGAGAGAGAGAGAAAAAAAAGAGAAGGTGCGTGTGTAGAGCCGGAGACGGGCATAAAGACCGAGAGAAAGAAAAGAGAGTGGAGAAAGGTGTGTGTGGCACGTATATATGTATACGAAAAAGCCGAGAGTGAAAGTACACACGGAGAGGAGAGATTAAACAGGGCGAAAAAAGAGAAGGGTTGCAAGAGAGGAGGGCACGCACGGTAGCTGTGTGCAGGAGAGGCTCCTCCTTTTTCATTTTTATTGGACGACGTTGTTTCTTTTTTTTTTCTTCTTTTTGTTTATTTATGCAGCGCCGATGGAAATACGAGGAGGGAGTATCTTCTCGATGCTCGTTGAGATTAGAGACGACGAGATTCTTGCGGTCCTTTTTTTCTCTCTCTCTCTCTCGGATGAAGCTTCGAAGAAGAAGCGCGTCGAGGAAGATTAGCGAGATTTGCTTTTGTTTTAGCGAGGGCTGCTATTATCGAAGCGTTTATGGAAATATGGAGAGTTGCCGCTATGTATATTTTCGCGATCTTTAGATGGATTATGAGATGATCGATTGCGACGCTGATTATATGAATTTTTTTGCATTAATTATAACTGCATCATGGTCGTCAGACTTGTCGCAGTTGGAGAAACTTTTGTATGTGTTATTCGGTTTTCTTTCAGTCGAAAATGACACGTGTCTTACCGTGTCCGACTTGTTCTACTTGTTTCGCGGTATGTACCTATATACACTTTTTATTTTAAATCCCGAGCACCGATTCAAAATCATATCCATCATATAACCACTTCATGCTTTACATATAATCACGCGTAAAAGTATACGACACGCACGTTTTTCCTCCAGTAGACGACGGGGTAGCAATTAAATTAAAACCACAAGAAAAGTCAATCCGAACGATTATCAACGCCGCAATTAAAATCCGTATAGCTTGTGTGTGTGTGTGTGTGTGTACAAACTCAGAGTGTGTATAATAAGATTACATACAAACCCCGTCGTGTAACTCTCAGTCATCGAGGGGATGATTAAAAATCCACGCTTCGATTACACACTCCCTGTTATATCCCCCGACTGGATTGAGATATCGAAAAAAAGGATGATGCGAAATTTAATCAAATGTAAATCACCAACATACTGTAGTGTAGTGTACGCATATCGGTGAAATTTGCAATTTTATGCGTATACCTATTATATAGACACACACACATACATGTATATATAGGGAAAAGCCGGCCAGTTAAAATTTTTACTGTAAATTGCTAGACCGTAATCGTACACTCGTATATCGAGCAAAAATTCCTCTATTTACGGCCGCGAAAGATCCTCCGCAAATCAGCGCCGAGAGAGATCCAATTCAGCTGCCGACAAGCACAAGAAACCGCCGTATATATACGTATAGCCGCCTGCACAATCCAATCGACATAAAATCATTACTCTCTACGTATATATAAAGCAAATATCTCTCGCTCTCGCCTCCGAGGGTATATACATATATTATATATTATATAAAAAAACGCCGATCCCCGCAGGAAGATATAGGTGTATTCCGCTCTTCGAGCCGATTAAGGACGAGAGTTATATATTATATGGGTATATATACATAGTCGGTCATTACCGGTGCTCTTCTTTCTCTCTCTCTTGATGCAAAAAAAAAACTGATCTCAGAAAGATTCAAGGTGCGAGTATATTTTTTGTCGCGAGTATAGGTAAATATATAAATGTGGTGACACCTTTTTATTATAATAATATGAGAAACACGCTATAGCGCAACGCTTTGGTATTTTTGCAATAAAAAAGAAGCTGCAAGCTTGTGTGTGTGATAGCGTCGCTTATATATACACAGGACACATATATTAGACGTGTAATAAGAGCGAAAAGCCGGTCAGATCCATGGCGGCAATAGTTTATCGGTTATTTATAAGCAAATCGCGCGACCGGTAGCCACGTTATAAGCTGGTTCCGACGATGTGTGCGTATATACACTTATACGGCTGATAAGCGTGCCATGTATCTAATATATTATATCGTGACTTTTTCGACTAATGGCTCATCGGGACATTGTATATGCCTCGAAGGGCTAACTGCGAATAGGCTTTTTATCGAGATGGATCATCTTGAAGAAGAATATATATTCTCGCTATAAGTTGTGCAATACACACGCATAATATCAGTTCCGTTATATACACACTTAGCTTCATAATTTCAGTCCTCTCTCGATAATAAAAAAGAGAAAAAAACCTTGAAATTACACAAGAAAAATGAAATTCCTCCTGTAAACCGTCAATCCGATCGTCTCCCCATACATAGCTACTCTTCTTTAAAAAAACTGTGCGAATAAGCATCAGCAGTAGCATATCACACACGCCTGCTCTCAATATGAGAAACTTAGTCGAGCGTACGTAGGCATTACCGCGTCCATCTCACTGCCGCGGATGCAAAAAGGAATCGACTCACGAGCAAATAAAATAAATAACGAGAAAAACGAGAATTATCCAGCAGAAGAGTACAAAAAAAAAAGAAGAAGAACCGAAGCTGCAACGAAAAAAAAAGTACGAGCAAATCGCAGGGAGGGAGAAAGAGAGGCACATGCGAATTAAAGATCGAAGAGAGCGATCATCCGGCAGCAGCAGCAGCAGCAGCCCTGGATCCCGGATAATGATAGCGTTGCTACGTACCGTTTCTATCTCGCTCTCCCTCTCCTTCATCATCCTTTTCCCTCTCTTTCTCTCTCTCTCTCTGAAGATTCAGCGGGCTAATGCCGGCGTTTCCGGTCGTTGCCGAGTAGCAGCAGCAGCAGCAGCCGATGGCCGTTATATAGACGAGAGAGAGAGAACGTATACGCAGCAGCTCCAGGAGATGATGCTCTGCTCTTGAGAGAAGGAATTATGGACAAAACGCACTTGGCGCAAAGAGTAGTTTTCTTGCCGGATGGACGATTTTTCTCCTTTTTTTTCGTTGCTCTATACGAGCTGTGTGTTTTTTAGCCTAGTACTGTACTCGCATTTTTCCGAGGAGAGAAAGAGAGATATACTCGTAATAACTAGTGGTTTGGAGGCTTCGGCGTTTCTTAATTAGGGGAAAGTTGCGATGCGTTTAACGTCTTTTCTAAGATGCTGCTGCTGCTGCTGGTTCTTTTTGCTGTTGTTGTTGTTGTTATATAGGGGGGAACGAGCGTAACGGTTGATTTTAACACTTCCAGTTTTAGAGGCCGCTATCAGATGCTGCTGATGCGAACTGATAGCTTGAAAATACGGGCTCATAACTTGGCTAGGAAGTTGTTATAGTCGTCGCTGATGGGGTGGATTGGATATATACCTATACACCATCGAGTCGAGAGCTACTACATACACTATATACGTTTCGTAATTGCATTCTTAGTATTTTTTGAATAAGATCGCGCTATCAAATTGTTTGTTACAGTTTTCGCAAGTTCAACCACCTGCAGAGTGTGTGTACGAGTGTAGGTTAGCCGGGAATTAAGGTTGAGAGAGAGATGAAATTTGAAACTTTTTATACTTTCATTAAGAGCGCCTGAAGTTTTAGCCACATATTCGGACGTCGTTTGAGCGTACTTATATACTCAAGTTTCATGATGTTAATGCTGGAAAGTACCGGTTATAGAATGGTGAAAATAAAAAGACGCCGCATATAAACCGTGTAGCAGATTTCATTTTCGCGACGCTGACGCAAATGATTTCAATATCAACACTTTTATTGTATAATAATATCGAATGACGCGCGCGCGACAGAAGTATTATTATTTTAAATCACGAGTTAAATTTTTACGACTCGAATCGACTAATTGAAAAGGTGTCGCAAAAGAGATCTTTTATTTAATTCACTCCGAATTTCGCCGCTTATATTCAGAAAGTCGTAAAAGTATTATTATCTCCACACGATAAGCTAAAATTTTAACACCTCAAGGAAGTAACGAAAGAAAATTCTTACAACAACAAACCATACGAATAATAATAATAATAATGTAATGAAGCCGTTCACATATATATAGCTATAATAAAAAACACGCCATCTTTCCTCCCGATACATCTCGTAAAAATCCTCTCTCTCTCTCCACTCCTAGAAAACAAAATGGACCAGTACAACTGGCTCAGCAACAAGACTTGAAAATAAAAGGACGAAAAGCATCGCGGAGAGTCCATCTCCGGCACGCCCATGATCCAGGAGCGCTCGCGTGGCAATTACCCACACGCGGAAGACGGGCGTCCGGCAATCATATACGCGCGATCTGCAGAGGCTACCGCACGCGCATTTTAATTATAACGAAGCTTTCCCCTCCCCCTCCCCCCCCTTCTCTTGCCATTGGATGATATTGCTTTGGCGATAACGCGCGGAGCTTCTTCTTCTTCTTCTTCTTCTTCTTCTGGGGATGCGTGGAAAATTTTATTGTGGAAATTGCAGTGGATTCGCGCAGGGGATTATACTACTTTAGAGGGTAATTATTATAAGCTTTTCTTTTATAATGTGCATCAGCTGGTTGTTTGAGTTTTGTTCTGGAGATGCGCGACACGGTGTTGTTAGGTAATGACGGGAGAGGTTTTTCTGGTTGCGGGTATAATTTTTATGGCTTCATTATATCGCTGAAGCTACTTTACCAGTTTGTATGTGTGTATGCGAGAATTTGTTGCTTTACGAGCGAAACTTCATCGGGGTTTATCAAACGAAAGTATGTATGGGTCTTGTGTTATTAAGCCGATCAATTATCGAATTTATTAGGTATATATACACGAGATGCGAGAGCAGATATCTCGTGCCTAAATAAATCGTTCTACACAAGCGTACAAGTCTCTAACATAATGTTCGATTCATCATGAATGAAGTCCCGAAGAGGCCTTTAATAGACTACTCGATAGTATACCCCGGAGTTCTCTTTGCGTGTTGTTGTGTGTACATATAACTACAGCATATACTCGGCCTCGTGTTGTTCGCATATTTATGAGAGCGCTGAATTCGCGAGGTGCGCGCGTTCAGGCTGTATATAAACGTGTAAGGACGGAGTCTGCGGCATGCGGCTTATGGGGATTTCATAGTGGAGAGAGGAGAGAAGGTCGTTTGGAAATTGATACTGATGATTTTTGTTTTTTGTAGTTTTGAATTTTTCATTGAGAGATACAATGGAATTATGATACAAAAATTGCGCTGTCCCTGTCAATTCGTTCTTTATTCTTCAATAGGTGGATTTACGTTTTGTTTAAGAACGGTATATAAATATATTTATATAAGCCTACTCTAACGCTCGTTTGCGTAACAATCATTCTATTTAGTTTATGATTATAATTATTCATTTCCTGTATACTTATGAGCATGTAGCCAAATTCAAAGAAAATAATTATTATATACCGTTTAAGGTAAGTAAATAATAAACTTATATCTATTTTCAACCTTTTCTGCTTACGATACACACTGGTTATTCAACGTTTTACTTAATAGAAATTATCTCTAATTCAAATAATCCAAATCAGTACAAACTTTCCAGCAAGCAAAACACGACCATCAAATCCACCCCCGCAATAACTGCATCGAAACCCCTATAAAAATCGCATAAACTCATCTCTCTACCATCAAGGTCCACTCTGTGGACTCCCCTTGCTCTCTCTCTGAGTACACGTTAAAACGCATGCATGCCTCTATGCACCCAAGAGAGAGAGAGAGAGAAAAGCACGATGCACATCTCTCGGCCGGCATATAGAAGTGAATGTACGTTACAGCCGGTATATATAAGCTGCAGATGGGAGATGTTGCAGCCTGGCCAAGACGACCTTGACAGAGCCTTCAGGAGAGTCGTCCTCCTCTCTCTCTCTCTTGCTCTTTTCCCCCTCGCCGAGGTGTACTACATAGATTACTCTCCTCCTCGGCTGCTGCTGTTGCTGCAAAGAGGGAGTGCAGTGCACAGCCGAGTTATTATTCAAGGGCGAGATTTATGAGAATATTCATGTGGGCACTTGTAAATAGGGATATTTACAAATTTAGTGTTTACGGCGCACTGCTGCTGCTGCGAACGGTTTAAACTCTAATTTCAAGAGCGAGAGAGAGAGAGAGACTGTTAATATACACGGGGGGCTTTATATATATTTTCTACTGCTGCTGTAGTTGTAGAGGGTATATGTGCAATGACTGTTCGAGTGGAATGAAATGCGGCGTGTATTGCTGTGTGCTAAAATGCGAGAGGCTTGTTAATGATCGAGAGAGCTTCGGATTTTTCCTTCTTATCCGGCGTGTTATCGAGGCGATTCACTGGGATCTGCTGCTGCTGCTGCTGTTGCTGCGCAGTTGTATAATGAGTTTGAAAGCATTGTGGTTGCACGTGTTTTTACGAGGTTGTGAAGGGTTTAAGGGAATGTCTTATGATGATTGCAAGAGATTATTGTAAACAGAGAAGGCTGAGAGTTTACCTTGATGCTCTCTGGTGTGAGTTTATATACAATGAAAAAATGTTAAATAGTTATCATTATTTCAAGCAATATCAGAGCTCAATCATATATATTCATAAATCGATCCCCACTACTCGCAACCTCTAACTAATAAAAAAAGCATAAGCCATAAAGCTCATTAAATTCCCCGAAAACTTCCATCGCGTCTCTCTCTCATAAAATAAAATCGAAAAATTTCCAAGTGATATTGCGCATTATATAACTCCATTAAAATTCGCAATAAAACCGAAAAATTCCATCCCCTCGCGCGCGCGATAATAAACTCTAGGAATCTCCGGCAATAAAATTCGCGATCCAAAAAAAAAGAAAAAGCTCCGAGAGTTTTTGCTCTCGCGATATCGCGAAACTACTGCTGCGCGGAGATAGAGCCTATATACATATATATAGTAATTCAAAGCAACAGTATAGTATAGCTGAATAGAACGGGACGACGCTCGTTATGCTCGCGCGCGATTGTCGAGAGGCCCGAGGCACTTGTTGCGCTTCGAGAGAGAAAGTGCGTGAACCGTATAAGGGTCGTCAGCGGACCGTCAGTGGATACGTGACTTGGCGAGGGTGGCGCCGTTGCTATACTGCGTATATAAGTAAGTAGACGTGTGCAGTGCGACGCTGGACTCGTGGCTTCTTTCGTTCTTTCTCTGATGTGTGCAGCTTTGCTTGTGTATTATATAGCCGTTGCGTGCGAGTTATATATTGCTGGTTGTTGTTGAGGGTTTTTTTTCTTTTTTGAGCGAGTAGGATTCATTCGAATGCTCTAAAAAGCAATTGGTGATCATTCTATTCGTTCTCTGATTGGCTGTTGGTTTTCAACAATTCCGTAACGTAAAAAATGAAAATTTAGAGAATATAATAACGAGGAGAGTGTATTTTGTACCACTAAACATTTTTATTAACAACTGATGCGAATCTAACCTAAACTTAATTTCGATACACGAAAATAAAGCAGTTTTGCACTGGTCCTTCTACTACCTCCTAAACTCTTCGTGTCTCTGGTCAGCGAAGGTATAGATGGCGCGTAGGTGCTTTTTCATTTCCCTCATTGAAATTGCCAACAACAGACACAATTGAAATATATCTTATTGTTTTGTATACGTATAATGACCAATTTTATACTGATACTATATGCACTTGAACTTTGTACTAATATAACATTTTTTTACTAGCTAAAAATAAAACTTATCCCAATATTCTATCCTATAAAATACGATCGATTAATAATTTTTCCAGTCAATCATGCGACGAAAGTTTTTAACGACGTCATATAAAAACTCCCCTCCCTCCCAGCTCGTCATTTCTTACAAAACAATTCCGACCACCGATCAAGAGCCAGGGTTCAAAGTAAAGCTCGACAAAAAGCGCATGCTTCCTATAAAATATAATAAATCCAGAAAAACGCAGACAAAAACCATCGCGGTCAAAGCGTCGCACGTATAACTACCAACACTAAACTACCGCACGAGATATACACTCTCTCTCTCTGCGGCAGAAGCATCATAAAGCTCCACAGCATGATGGCAAAACGCAAACGCCACAGGTTCACGCAAATAGGCCTCATACAGCATAACCGCGCGTCTAATTATTTATCGAGTCGAGACACGTGTTTGTGGGGGCCAACTTTCTCCTTTATACCTATCTCTCGTGTTGCGCTTATACACCCTCTATAAAGCGCGAGAGAGAGCTTCTCCCCTCTCTCTTCGCCTTACCCCACTTTTGTGCTTTTTCCGTCTATATATACTATATACTACTCCCTCCTCCGCCAGTAGCAGCAGCTGTAGCAAGGTCAACAAACTTCAGAGTCCGAAGATGAAAAAGGTAAATGACGAGGAGCGATTCACTGCCCGTGAGATTGTTTCGAATGCGCGATAAAGGTCGTGCTTTCTTTTTTGTTGCGATATTTTTCGTTTTTGTTTGGAAAGTATGGACTTTAAGCTGGTTAAGGGCTTTAACTTTCTCGGAACGACGGTGGCGCTACTTTGCATTGTTTCGAGAGTGAGACTGGGAGAAACTGGCCGTCGCAGAAGTTTCTTTGAGCGGCGAGCGCGCAATTGACACTTGTGTACTTGAAAACGGACGTTGATTTGCTTTAACGGTTTGAAAGTTTGCGCGAGCGCGCTTTGAAGTGTGATGAGCGTCTATACACACTTATACTCCCTGGAATTACATAAAAATATCCAATAATAAGCATCAATGTATAATATACACATCATAGAGAGAGAGAAGATAATCTTCTGAGAGAAGAGGTCACCGATTTCAAAATCGTCATCTCTGCGGCGCAGTCGTTGCACAGCTGCGAGCGAGCACGAATTGTGCAACTAATTATATACTTTTGCCGAAGCGACTTTTCTCTCTCCCTGACACTCTCTCTCTCTCTCACTACTGCAATAATTTCTCTCTCCTTCGCTGCAGCACTGCTGCTCTTGCGCCTTTTCCGTCTCTCTTTCGCTTACTTGCCGTCTCTATATACTGCGGGACTATGCGGCAGAAGAGGAGGACGGGGATACGGCGAAATTTCGCAGCTCTAAAAGCGTAACGGCGCGTCGAGACGCTACTCTCTCTCGGAGACGCGGTAATTTTTACTGCAGTTCGCAGCTTGAATTAATCCCATTTTGGATCGACTGGATTTTTCGAAAATTAGGATTAACGCTTGGAATTTTGGCTATATATGCTAGAGAAGGATTTTTCAGTTTGATTTCTTCCAACAATCTCTTCTCCACTATCTAAAAGCGACAATAAAATTGCGACCAATTCAATTTACTCCAGGACCATCAACTCAATCGCCCGAAATCTTGACGAATCCCCCACCGCTATAAAACTAAACCAGCCAAATAAGAAGTAGAGAGAAAAAAAAACGCTCTACTCCCGCGAAAATCACCGGAGCATTAACTCGAAGGAAAACACACTTAAGAGGGAAAAGCGTCCTCTCCTAGTCGTCGTCGTCGTCGTCGTCGTGGCGGCAAGCGCTCAAGGGTCTTTGCACTTGCGTGTGCGTAAAGGGCGAATCGCCTAATTGAGGTGGCGAGCGAGATAAGCGTTGGCTGATGGCCGCCGCCGTCGTGGCTGGCTCTTTGCTTCAGGCGAAAACAGCCTCAGTTTTCGCGGCCGCAGACGTGAAGGAAGACGACCAAGAGAGAAAGAGCAAAAGGAAGAAGAAGAAGACAGACAGACGGACGGACAAAAAGGGCCGCCGATTGTTTGGCACTTTGCTTTCTTAACGGGATTTTTATTATCTAATTTGCGGGTTATATTGTTTTGCAATTATATTCGGGAGAAGTGCTGCTGCTGCTGCTGCAGCTACCGGGCATTGTTGAGGTAACACAAAGGGGCTTATTTAGTTTTATTCCGTTTGAGAATTGATTGAAACGAGTTGCCTCGGCGAGCTTTTTGCTTTTGCTTTTCTCGCCGAGGCTATTAATTTGTGCGCGGCCAGCTTTTTCCAATGACTCTGTGTGTAAATTAATTTCATAGAGACTTATTTTGCAATGTAAAATATTTTTGTTCACAAATCTCCAATTAATGCCTGTGACAATATACGACGAACAAAAAAAGCCCCAAAAATTACCCCCTCCAACAAAAAAAAAAGAACCAAGCTCTCTCTCTCTCTGTCTACAGAAAGGGACAAACCCGCTAAAAAAAGACGAAGATGGCGTCGTCGTTCTGCAATGCACTCGCTCGTTACTCTTTAGATATAAATAAAGTGCGCGCGCGCAGAGGGCAAGGAACCACGCGCAAGCAAGCAAGCGTCTGTCCCGCGGTGCACGCGACGGAGAAGACGACGACGACGACGCTTGGCTCTTTGTGATAAAATTGCGCGAGAGCTGGGCTCGTTCCGAGTACGTGCGAGACGATAACATCGGGGTTGTTGGCTCTTTTTTTTGCTATTTTTACGCTGATTATATTATTGGTAGTATAAACTAATATCTATGCTTGAAAGCTCGTGAATGAGGAAATTTTTACGAAGAATCTACGGAAATATATTTATTTTTATATAAAAGCTCGATGGAAGCCGTACACGGCTGATGTAAAGCAAACACGCAGCTGCACAGTTCTCTCTCTTTCTCCATATCCAGCAGTTTTTATGAGATGAACATTTTAATTAGTTTTATTTACAACGCGCGAAACCTTTTCTTTAAACAAAAACGCGGAATCCGCAATACTCTGCTGTGGAAATTGATTAAAAGCAATATTAATTCTTCGGAAAAAGTTATTGTATGCAACTCCTTTGGAGAGCAGTCTATATAACAGCGATACTGAATATTCTCCGGCCGGACGTTGTATTTACTAAAGGATTCCGTACATATTGTGCCAATTTAGTCTTCGGCGAAAGAAAACCTTCTCTGTACGCGCAAGCGCGCGGGCGCGTTTTATCGAAGGGCTTTCGTCGATACTATGGAAATTGTTTACTCGGCCGAATGCAATGAAAAGCTCTCTGTGCGCAACGTTTTTTTTTTTTTTTGCCCTCTAATATTTTTCTTTGGTAAAACTGCATAAAGTTTCGAATTTTTGTATTTACAACATATACCAGGATTTTTCGAAATAAAAGTCATTTATCTTACGCTATAATAATACGCGTGTGTAATATAATGAAAGAATAATATAATCTCGAAAATTGGAAACTAATGATCTCGGAGACAAAAACTCGAGTCTCCGGAAAGTAGGCCGACAATTTACATAACGCATCAGCGTTAAAAATACGAAAAATCCAGCAGCCGCGGCGCGCTGCAAGCTCCGCCGGAGAAAAATAAAAGGGCTCTCGGCGCGCGACGAAAGAAACTTACTCGTGGAAGAAGAAGAAGAAGAAGAAGAAGAGCCAGTTTCGTCGCTGGAGGGAGAGACAAATATGGCCGCGCACTGAAGGTGTATCCAAATATTACATTGCCGGATAAATATAGTGCTCCTCTACCTCTGAACTCTCCCGGAGAAAGGGAAGAGAGACAGTGTCACATGCCGCAAAGACCCTAAGCGATGCATTTCTCGCCGCCGGTGCATTTCCTTTCGCGAGGGTCTACAGACTTTATCTTTAGTTTTGCCGCTTCTGTGGACGGTTTTTGCGAAAAGTTTTTCTTTTTTTTTTTTTTGACTCGTGTAATATGCGACTATTTGAAAAATTTTTAAGTTCTAAAGCTCTCGTGATTCGATTAATTGACGCGGTTCTTGCAAAGTTTCTCGCGCAAGTTAATAAACGTTATATATATAAAGTGCGCGAAAATAAGCTTAAAACTCGGCTTCGCGCGCGCGCGCGTGAATTTACTGCGTCACTTTGTTACATCAAGAAACGACGTTTTTATTAGCCTATACTGCGGCGGCGTTATGAATAAAAGAAAGTTTTCGACTTGCTCCCCCTCATACGCATTTACGTAAACTCTCCCATATACTTTTTCTTTTGAAATAGTTATAAGCGCATTTTATTCTTCAAAAAAGTTATAACTCTTTCCTTAAAAGAAAAGAAAAAGACTGGCGGCCCGTCATTATACCGCAATCGCATATAACGAAATTCAGAGACATCACACGCTTTTATTTTACATTACGTTTATATATGTAAAAGTGGGAAGGCAGTTCGGCTGTAAAATTTTCACTACATCAAGCAGAAAAAGCGGAATACTCTTGGCTCTCGGGGTTGAGAATTTCGATGCTGCTGTTGAAGGGAAAGGTGAGGCAACACGTCAATGGAACTTGAAAATTCAATGCACGAGATTCATTGGGTATAGAGAATGATCTATGAGGTAGACGCTCTGTAACGTCTTATTGCGTATTCATTCTGCTCGAGGATGCGCGCAGCAAATATTACGAGTGATTTTTAATATTCTCCCATCGCGCTGAGATATCGAATTGTACCCCCTCAAAACTGGCGATAATTCTTGTAGATTGTTTTTTTAGAAAATCAAAACCTCTATACCTTGTACAGCGTCCTAACGACGAAGGAGCACATCGGAAAAAGGCGGTGGAGCAATTTCACCGCAGCTTTGGCAAAATTCTCGCGCGCCGTAATCCGGCTTATGATAAACTATATAGGAATACAGCTAGAGTATAGGAGAACTCCCGGG
Source organism: Cecidostiba fungosa (assembly GCA_900474305.1). Classification (NCBI taxonomy): domain Eukaryota; kingdom Metazoa; phylum Arthropoda; class Insecta; order Hymenoptera; family Pteromalidae; genus Cecidostiba; species Cecidostiba fungosa. The sequence continues at coordinate 81,796 of UCOJ01000131.1, read as the reverse complement.
ATATACTTTCATCGAAATCAAAAGCAACTAAAGAGTATATATCTCAAGCCAATAACCCATTCATTTTTCAAATTCCCAATCAACGCGGAGCAGAGCCCTGCGGAGAGAGAGGGAGAGTCCAGAATTCAAATATACGTACATAGCTCTCTTCCTCCTCTCCAGTATACCGTCAAAATCCGCCTCCTCGTTCCATCATTTATTCGGAAATTTTTTATTAACGCCGCAGCGAGCTTTCGCGCACACGAGAGATAGAGAGAACGAACGAACGCGAGGGTGCAGGAAAAAAAGGACGAAAGCTCGGAGCTGTGCAGGAGAGAGAGAGAGAAAGAGCAGAAGGAAAGAGGGAAGCGCGCGCGGAGGCAAAAAGCGCTCTGGCTCTCGCGAGGGGGGAAGAAGAGAGGGTATAGGTATATAGGAAAGAGAGCTTGCAGCAGCCAGCTCACGGGGATCGAAGCGGCGGCCGCCGCCGCCGCTGTGCGATATAGAGGGAGAGAGAGAGAGAGAGGAAGGGTTTTCCCAATGAGCCGCCATTTATCTCTCGGAAAATTCACCGACGTTTTTCTCTCTCTCTCTCTCCTCCGGCAGAGCGGCACACTGTATCGATTTTAGGTTTAGGAGATAATGCCCCGCGCGCTTTGCAAGCCCGCATCGTCCTCCTCCTGCTCTTCCTATCTCTCGCGCGTTGCTACTGCTGACCAGAGCTTTCCCCCCTCGCTTCCTTCTTTTTTTTTTTTGCAGCGAGCTTTCATTTTTTTGCTCTGTCTTCGTCGCGAATATAACGCAGCGCAGCCGATGCGGATTTTCGAGGGTGTGAGAGAGGCTAAGAATGACTGTCGATCGAGAGGTGATGGGTATTTAGGAGCTTTGGAAATTTTTTAGTATTTTGGAATGTCATGTATAGGAATAGTCTAAAGAATGCTGGGGGAATTTTGCAAAAATACTTTGTTATATATTTATACAGAGAGAAACGTTGAAAAAACTATTCCTTTATACGAGAGATAGTTTTGAAATACAAGATTGATGCGCGCCGGATATATACGGTTTCAAGCTCGAAAACTAGTTTCAGTCAACAGAAGGAACTCCGGCTAGTAACCTATATCCTTGTTTAGGCCCTTAAAAATACACCTTTTATAACAACCCGATACCTCTATAAATAAGTCTTTTTCTTTTTCTATAGGTGCGGTAACACTTTGACGATATCATAAAGATTACATCAAGAAAAACACATGTACTTCGTCCATCCAAAAACTCACAGGATCAGCAACGAGAAAGAGAGCTCTGCGCGGAGCAAAGCCTCGCACGCGTCTGGCTGAAAGTCTTGGCGGGAAAAGCCGCGTTCAAACGCGTGCGTGCGCGACTCCTACGCAGCTCTCTCTCTCTCTCTCCCTCCGACACAAAGACCAAGTAAAAGCGAGACGAGAAAAAGAGAGACCCTAGACGGCCAACTTGACCTGTCTCAACGTCGAGCGAACCTCCCCGCATTCAATCGTCTCGCCCCTCCACTATGTATATATATATATACGTTCCCCTTTTTCCTTATGTATTCTCGATCGCGGCTATACTGCAGACTCGCCCTTTATTTCGCATTTGTCTTGCGGTTCCGTGGCCGGTTAGGAATGCGCGTGAGAGACTGTATATATATTATGAAGGGAAGGTTCAACCTTGTCCTTGTTGCTTAGTTTTCGTGCGGAGTTGAGTCTGGGAGATTTGTGTGGATGGATTGTAATTAGTTGTATATTGTAATGAGATTTTTGGGTAATGCAATTAGCGTTGCCGTTTATTGCACGTCTGACCATGTGTACTGTTACTACTTGGATTTTCGAAAGCTTCTAAAACTATTAGCGAAATATCATTGCGCATACATAATTCGAATTCTGATGCAATTGGTATACTGCTTCAGAATGTTTGAAGCGTTTTCAAATGTTCACAATGTTATATTATACACCTGAAAAATAGCTATTATTGTTTTGCAAAACAGAGAAACTGCAGAGCAAGTACTTTTTCTACACTCTCGTGACTCAAGTGACCGTATATCAGGTGGTAAAACTTATCAAGTTCTAATATACATTCACGAAAAACAAAAAAATTTGATGAAAACGCAATATAAAAGGATTTCGACTCTGCAATTTTACGTTTCTCCAAAACTTTTCAATCTCTTATAAACGCCTCTCGAACCCCTTGAATGCGAATTGTAAAACAAACGTCGATTTACACATCCATCATAAAGCGTTAAAGGAATAACTCGATCGGCTCGAACCACTGCAAAATCTAACCAAGTATTTTAATTTTCCAACGAAGCACACACACACACACAATTACTTAAAATCGATCTTCATTATCGCCTTCTAGAGCCTATTGTTTTCTCAAGCGTCGAACTTTGAAACAAAACTCGACTGAAGTGTTTTTCAACTATAATATATTACACCTACTTCGTACTATACACACGTCTCTAAAAATTTACCTCCCCATTATTCCTTCGATCGTCATGAAGCCCTAAGAAGAAAAAAGTAAGTACACAACATACAGTACAAGACAAGGGTTCTAGCCAAAGATTGACGTCCACAGCGGTTAGTTTCGGAAGTCTCTCTCTCTCTCTCTCTATATATATATAGCTATATACAGAGAGAGAGATGCGTGATTACAGGTGGTGCTTTTTTTAAACGAGTAATATTGATTTGGGAGAGTCCTCGTCGCGCAGCGGCGTTTTTTTCTCTCTCTATATATCGCGATGCATCGGCGGCGCATCGAGGGGTATACCCCCACATACACACATACAACCCCCTCTTCTTTCACCTCTTTTTTTTCTCCAGCGTCCCTCTCCTCTCACGTCTAGCTCTCCCTCTCTCCGCGCGCGCGAGCGCGCGAAACCCCACTCCTTTTTCTACTACTACAACTGCACGGTCCAACACAACTTTTTCACCCTGGCCGAGCCCAACTCTCTCTCTCTCTCATGCAGAGCACGAGAGAGAAAGAGAGGGAATTCCTCCTCCTCCTCCGTTGCTCCCACTCTCGGATCGTCTGGCTTTTTCTCCTCCCGACGCACAGACACTCACACTCACAGTGATAGCGTAGCCGTATGGTGGGGGGATATTTCTGAACTGGATTGGCTTCGAGATAGAGCGCGCCGGTCCCTCTCTCTCTCTCTTTCTCCCTCATGGAAGCGTGGCAACGCCGCCGCGAAGACCGAGACGACGGCGGCGGCGGCGGCGGCGGCAGCAGCGAGTAATACAACACACTACTCTACTCCGCGCGTCTCGTGTGTATACACCGCTCGGGGGGGCCCCGGCTGCGTGCGTGCGTGTTGTGTGTGCTATAACTATATACATACATACATCTACTCTCTCTCTCTCTCTCTCTCTCTCACATACTGGCGGGCGCGCGCGCACACAAGATAGACTGCAGCAGCAGCAGCAGCCGGCGTCGTCTCTCTTTTGCTGCTGCTATCAGTGCTACAGCTGCAGTGCCGTCGCCGCCTCCTTTTCGCGGAGATGTAGAAGAGAGCTCCTCTCTCTCTCTCGCGCCGCTCTCTCTTTCTCTCTCTTTTACGTTTCTGTACTATATACCACAGCGAGTATAACAGAAGCGCCGGCAGTTTTATAGTGGTGGTGACGGAGTATATATTTTACATATAGTATAGGGACATGCGAGAACCTGGCGGCCGGTCCTCGTGCATCAGCGCTGTGGAAGAACGTTCAGCCTGCAGTGCATCGGCGCCGCCGGCCTCAACAACGCCAGCAGCGACGACGAGGAGGATTATTATTACTGATAATACCACGTGTGTGCCAGTGCAATATTATTATTACTATTATTATTATCATCGTCATCATTGAGAAAGAATCAACGGATTGAGAAACGCGGTGCGCGCGGAAATTCAAAGTGCGCGCCTTTCCCGCCACACAGTCTATATATATATACATATACACCTATACTGCTGCACATCATCGTCGTGTATATATATATACACATATATATATACAGACACACGCGCGTGCAGGAAAAGCGCGCGCAAGCTCGACTGCACGCGAGGGATTATAATATTGTATATGTATATATTTCTAGGTGTGCCACGCAACGTTACAGTAGTATACATATATAGTGCGCGAGTGTCGTCGTCGGTTATATATACATGTATGTATAGTATATAGAGACAGGCGTCCGTCGGCCTGATTCTTTCGTTTCGTTTGTCGTTCTTTTTGCTTTTTCGTCTCCGTCTCGCGAAAGAGAGAGAGAGTGTGATTGGTTTCGTACATACGTATATTACCACGTACGCGAGGAAGGACTTGAAAACGAAAAAAATAAAATTAAAGTTTGAAGATAATAAATAATGGCGCTCTCCGCACAGAATCAGTCGACCTCCTACGTGAACCTCTACTACTCGATCGTCCAGCGTGCGGCGACACGCTACTTCAAGGAATATTACAATTCCGGTGAGTATACTTTCTTCTTGGTGATGGTTGGCTCTCTATAAGTCCGTCGGTCGTTACACTCGTCCACATCAGAATGTCTTGTATTGCGTGCGATCGAGACATATTGCTCGTGGGTTTTTCCCCTTGGATATATGTGTGTATGTAGAGAGAGAGAGAAAGAGGAGCGACGACAAGTGCGAACCAGTTAGATCGCGTTCGAGCGTTAATGAAAGAGATCATCGAGTGCGTGATGTCGATTGTGTGCAATTTATAATTTTTCCCTTCGAGTAGATCAAGTCGTTATAGTCAGCCTAGCAAACCTTTGCTTTCTTCCACAAAGACAAAAAGCTGCCTTCAATTAGCATAAAAAAGAGCCCATAAACTCACTTGATATAACCGTCCACACAGAGTATTCTCTGCTCACAGCAGCAGCAGCGGATCGTCGTTAAAAATAGCCGGCGATGTGTGTGCGTTAGCGCGTACATCTTAAAAATTGAAGTGAGCGTTGTGTGTATATATATACGCCACACAAATTACTTCATTGCCTCTCCGGAGAGTCCGCGCAAAAAAAGCAATGACGCTACGTTTTTGTTTACACACGCGGTATATAAGTAAGTAAGTACCGAGAGCCACGCGGCTATCGTATCAGGTTATATTATTAGAAAATTTATTATAATAATTTCAATGCGTTACAAGAAGCATCATCGTCCGTCTGGTTTACCCGTCTGTTACTACTGCACCACTCGCGCAGTCAATCAAACAATTCTCCGTATATATACCGCAGCGATCATTCTCTGAAAAGCGGACTAGCAACGTCAAGGTCAAAAGCATCGCGGCGGCCTTGATTCTCTCTCTCTCTCACTCTCTCTCACCCCCTCAAGCTCCATTCATCGTCATCAAACGCTCCCCCTCTGCTACAGCATGAGCGAAGCGCCGAAAACTCTCCCCCATTGAAACCGCAGTGTGTATACACAGAACGAGTCGATCCGTTGAATGGTATGTATATATACAAACACAGTCCATCCCTCAGAATCATTCCAAAAAAAAGTACCGCGCTTGCGTGTACGCAGCAACCCATCATCGAGGAAGAGGGGGACGACGCAGTTTCCATTCAAAAATTTTCGCCGACGCGCACCTGTGTGACTGATTTTCGGTCTCGCTCTCTCGTCTGCTGCAGGGCTTCATGATGACGAATGCGGCCAGTATTTCGGGGTGGGAGCTTTCATTGACGCGTTCGGAGAGAGTAGAATGCGCTTGTGTCTGTTATAGCGCGAGACTCAGGAATTTCTGCGTTTTCGAAAGCTCGATATGTTTGAATTCTGTATTATAATATATACAAGCAGATTAATGAAAGAGAGAGAGAATGCGTCACGCGCGGCAATTCGCGAGTGCGTTAGAGCGGGAAGGTAACCTTGATCCTTCTCTCTGGTCTCCTCCTTCTCTTTTTTTTTTTTTTTGATAATTCATGACATTGACTTTGTGCGTGGTGTACAGAGCGGAGGGGGAACAATGCGGCGGATTCATGACTGCGCGTTGCTCGTGTATACATATATACACACACCGCAGGAACTTAGGATTTATGCGATGTTTACCGTAAAGGTCGTTTACGGCGCCGTATTGGCCTGGTTATGGTGATTTCATTTCTTTTTCAACTTGCCCGACTGCGGTCGTCGAGTTCGTTTTTTTTTCTTCTCTCTCTCCCTTTGTTGTATGAAGGAACGAGTTTTCTTTTTTGTTTTTTAATGAGAAAGGATTTTATCAGCTGTGGTTGATTAAAGTTGTTGCTCTCGACAGATTGATTGTTTCTTAATCTGACTCAACGCTCTAATCGACGCGATTAATCATGCCGTTATATACTACGAATAATATGTTCGGTTGATTCGACCGTATATTGGTCTATTTTTATTTAGATTGTTGTTGAAAGTGAAATTTATTGTATACCTGTAAGAGAAAAAAAATTCTAAGAGACGTGGATATAATATAATTCTGGGTTTTACCTGACGCGCGAAAGAGTGAAAGAAACAAGAACAGCGAGGTGTATCAGGAAAGTCGAAAGTCTGCAACTTTATAGAGGACCTTGATTTTTCGATAACTCTCACGACATAGAGCGCATGTGGTGTCTCGTGATTTTTCGATTGTGTCTGCCTTGAAACTCGATACGATTTTTATACGCGCGGCATGAAATATTTATTGGAAAAATAGGATCGACGTCGTTTTTTGTTTTTGTTATTCGGATGATCGAATTTCTCTATTTTATTGATACGAGAGATACATATAGCGAAGAGCGAAACTCCGTGTCAGCGAGTCGTTGTAATGAATTGATTTATTTGTATATTTATAGAGAGCGGATCGTATCTTTACCGTTTACTATTATGAATATACCCTCTTAAACACGATAATAACCTGTAAATATAAAAATCGATCCTCATCCACACATACACACACACACACACACACACACACACACAAAGCATCACCTCGTCCTTCTTTCTCTCCTCGACTCTCTCTCCCGCAAGCACTCGAAATTTAATCGAGTCAAAACTCCCGCAAAGTGAGCCTCGTGCCGTCGTCGACTCTCAAATTCCTCTCTAATTAATTTTACTAATTAAGCGCGAAAAATTTCTCCGCGAAAATTCTTCTCACAATGAAGACGCGCGGCGGCCGCGTCTCAAAAGGCAAAAATGCCATTGTTCGCGCGTGCAGCTCTTAATTAACTTCGAAAACACGCGCGGGCATTTCGAATTTCCCGCTTTTCGATTGTGTGTATATGCATTGTACAAGCGTTTATAACGTTTGTTGCTTTGACACGTGTGTATGTGTGAGCAGTTCGTGCCTGCACAATGAGGGGAGCTTTTATAAAGAGAGAGAGAGAGAGGGAGAGTATAAGCTTGTTGTTCCGTTTTTATCGTTTATTTATACTTGGGACTTCCTCGTGTTTTGTTGACCTTTCGCCGCTGAGATTTCAGGTCGCAACTCGTTCCATGATATTTAGTATATATTATAACGTAAGAAAAAAAATGGTGCAATTAATCTCGACGCGCGATGATCAAGAGCTTGCGCGTTATGCACCTGTAGGCTAGAGCTTAATATGTACTCTCTTCTTCTTTTGTGAAACTCGCACCACGTACGGGCGAGAAACTTAATTAAAAAATTTTTCCGTTTGGATTTTCTTGTGTTCTCTCTTGAAAAGCTCGCATACGTATACTAGCTTTTAATTTTATGATGCTATTTTAGAAGCTTTTATTCGCGTTTATACTAGAAAGTTCATAATTGATGCTCGTATATACAGTTGCCGCCAAAAAAGCTCTTCAAAATTTCAGCAAACTGTTGCGCGCTCAAATCATCGGCAAACGCTGCATCAATTCCCGAAAAAAGCATCAGCAGAGTATATACGCACACCAGTTGCTTCTCTCTCACTCTTCTCCCCATAAAAGCTCTCTGTCAACAATCACTCGCTACATCATTCAATTCACCCCTTTCTCGCCAAAAAAAAAAAGAGAAAAAAGATTCTCTCACCCTCCAAAGCGCTGGAAAAAATCATCGCCGCGTCCACGCGCTGACTAATCGATTTCGCGCCGCGGGCAGCAGCAGCAGCAGCTGATCGCCGGAGCATCATTCGCGTGATTCATCCGCTCGCCTGAACAAAGGCTGTGTGCGGGGGGACGCGGTTTTTCGGGCGTGAGTTTTATGCTGCACGTATACTATATAATGGAGTCATTGGCGCGACGATTTTTCGCGCTTTGTTTGCCTTTGCGTTGATTGGGAAATTGCTGCGAGAGATATTCCTTTTTTTTTTGTTAAGGTGCGTGTTAATTCATTTTCACTCGAAAGCTTCGACTTATCGCGTGATAAATTTTTGGGTGTATAATTATAATAAAAGCGAACAGTCTTTTTTTCTCAGTTTAATTAAAACCGCGAGATATCTTTATCAGATATCAACACCCGGAACTCTTATTAATTAATAATCTCCTCAAATTTCGGCAATACGATTCTCCCTAATTAAAAAAGAAATCATCCGACACCACTCCTCTCTCTCTCTCTCAAAAAAAAGCACTCAACTCGCGCTCGCCGCACAATATCATCGATAGCTCTCGCTCGGCTGATGCAGAAGAGAAAAAAAAATAACAGACAGAGCGAACAATCCTCGCTCGCAATGCAGCAGTCGCAAAAAAACACAACACATCGTAGCAGCAGCAGCAGCAGCGAATATAATCGAAATGCGGCACGCGGCGCGCCGGACGTAGGCTTCTCTTTCTCTCTCTCTCGCTCACTCTGCAGCGCGTTTTCTACGGCTGGACGACTCTACGACGCCGACGACTTTATAAACTCGCTCGCGCTGCTGCTACAGCGACAGTTCGCGGCTGCAGCGAATATTGCAGCGGCTGGGAGTAATTGCTGATGCGAGAGACACGTTGGGAAGTGTGTGTGTGTGCATATGGTATAGTCTTTTTTTTTTGGTGGGTTATTTTTTTTGTGGTGGGGAGAGAGAATTGTTGTTGACTAAAGTTGTAGTGGAAAGTTGAAAAAATTTTTGAATTTACATATAGAGATGAACGTGTGTGCGATTGAATAAATAAGCCGTAAATTGTGTGTATGGTGTATACACGTTATGCGATTTATATACCTCAGAGGTGCTGCGTGTATGTGTGTTATATATTATAAAAAGAAGTGAGGAAATTCTGCTCGATTTATTCATGTAACTATTTTCATTAAAGGCCAGGAATGCATTAAACCAACTTCCCAAGGAATTCAATAGCTCGCGATTTATTAAGTGCTTGTCTTGCGTAAATTCTTCTATCGAATCGTTAAAATTCTGCTCGATTTATAGCTTTTGCATTTTTCGCGCTAAAATCTTCCCCCCACCCCACCCCCCTCCCTACCCGATACAAGAATTCTGATAGAATGCCGATATTGCGCGAAATATAAACTTTACGTAATTGAGAACGAAGAGGCGAGTCTATATATTTTGATACACATAATCGAACGAACAATATAACGATCTAAAATTATGTGTATATAGTCATGAATTTTTTATGATTACTCAAGGTCAATCGTCTTATTTATTATCGACAAAAAAAAACAGCTATAAAAGCGCGCTAAAACACGTATCACGTTAGCATGAGGATAAATTCTCGATGTGCAAAAAGGATGCTTTTTGTATGAAAATGCTCGCCGCGTATAGATGGTCATTGTACTCTATTTCTATTCTTAGAACGACTTGCAGTCGCTTTGAAGCCTGTCTCTCTCTCTCCTTCGCCGCGACGACGACGACGACGACGACGACGACGATCGTATAAGTCTCTTGATTGCTTTAGGGTCGTCTAATGTAACGTCGCGCGCTACTGTCCGGCCAATATAACGCCGTCTCCTTCGAGTCGTCGTCTTTTTCCACGACAAAGCTGACGTAGTCGTCGTCGTCGTATAGCTTGTAATAATTTGATTCGGGACTCCCGAATTCGAAACTTTTTTTTCGTTTTCTTTAACGCCAACTCGGCGTTTTGCGCTTTCTCGTGCGTAAGTATATCTTATTTAGAAATTGTCTAAAGCGTGAATTTAAAAAAATATATATATAATTTCAAGTCATCTGTTATATCCGAATATTCATCATACTCGCACACGTGTGACGCTATCTTGACAAATTATCTCTTTGCGAATATAAGCTTTTCTCCGCGCAAGCTGTTAAAGTAATTTACATGCATTTCTCGCTTCTATTAATTATAAAGCCACTATATGTATATATGTATGAGCTTTCATAAAAATAACCGTCTCACAACGCGATATCATCCTCGAGTTCTCAATTAACCTGCATCTATAAAACTGTCCTCAAATCTTCTCCACAGCAATATAACGACGACTCTTCGACTTTAGGCATGAAAATTGCATCGACGACGCGTTCGCCTCGTAAACAAGCGTCCGGCAAATTACGTCTCGCTGAGGTTAGGTCAGTGTAGCCGCAACTCGACGACGACGACGACGTCGGCTTTATAAATGAGACTCTTCTTCTTCTTTCTTTTGATTTTTTGCGACAGAGAGTTTGCTTGTGTAAATATGTGTGTACTTTGCTCACAGGTATATATATGTAGATGTTGAGAGCCACGGCTGCAGGTGACTCACGTGTCTTCTTTCTTTTTTCTCTCGCTTTTGAAGAAGTTTTTTGCGAGATGACCGAGAGTGTTTATTGAATTATATACGGCGATTTGAAAAATTTCCGACTTAATTAATTTTATATTAAGCCAATTGCATTCGACAAAAAGAAAATAAGGTTGAGGTGAAAGTTATATGTATAATTGTGTATAAATACCCCTGAAAAAAGAAATTGAAAGAAGATCATTGCTTAATTATACCGGCGTTAATTCGAAGCTTCATTCTTCATTGTTTTTAATTGCATTGCAAAGTGTAATTGAATGCAGTCGACATAGCGGAGATGCTTCTCACAAGCATTGCAGCATATGAAATTTCGAATTGCTTTATCAAGACTCAACACACACCCTTATAATAAAAATACAAATTTTTTCTCGAGATGTAACGTTCTAGAGACGCATTCTCGTATAAAAATTTGCATAGACTTTGCAGTGATTCATTCAATGTTTTACGCGCGAGTGTAAGAAATTACAATGATATAAAACGAATACTTATTTTCCACGCATTAATTTGTCGATCGTATCTCTCTCCCGATATTTCTCATCGACACGCCTCATTTGTACAACGAAAATTTCTCTCAAAAAGTTACTAATTCAGTCAAATTGAAACCCTCTCTTTCTTCTTTTTAATTAAAAAAAGAACCCAAAAGAAGCAAAAAAGAAACTCGCGAAAAGAAAACCAGAAATTCTCAGCCGAGAAAGATCTCGTTCGAGAAAGATACACAGCTCTTTCTCTCTCTCTCTCTCTCTCTCTCTCTCTCGCTCTCTCTCGGGGCATGAGTAACCAGTGGCCGTCGGCTGATTGGAGCGAATCGACGGAATTAATGCCCCGGCGCTCACTCCCGACATTTATATGACGGCGGGATGCTGCTGCTACGGCGGCAGCCGCTTTTGACGTTCGATAGCGTCGGTCAAGAAACTCCTGCTGCTGCTACTGGCTCCTCTTATAAGTGCGTTCCGTTAATTGCCTCTGTGACGAGAAAGAGAGAGAGAGATAGTGCCGGACGATAGCTGAGAATTCTTTATGCATATACATATATACGCTCGGCTTTATAATATGCGCGGATTTTATCGCGTCGATATTCGATTGCGCGAGAGCCTTTAATTTTTTTAAAAAGAATAAGATGAAACATTATTTATTAGCGGCTGATTATAATTTTTAATTTTCGATGGATATAAAAGCTCTCTGTGCGAGTAGTGTGTAAATCCGGAATATATAAGCGAATAAATACTCATCCTAAATCTTCCCACTGTGTGTCGTCGTCGTCGTCGTCGTCGTGGAGATATTTGCGGGTCTACTACATTTAGCCCCTTCGAAATCCTCTCTCTCCAAGTGCAGCAGACTTTCTCGCGGCGAAATGGCTTTAGGATGCAGCTGGCAAAACGCGCAAGCATTAAGGGACAACTTCGTTATAATATTAGACACGAGGAGAGAAAGAAGCTTTTTCCCTCTCTCTCTCTGACAGACGAGAGCGCGAGTGTACTTCTTCGAAATTGGCGGTAATTTCGAGTCGCGCCTCGCTAATGACTCCTCGAGCGGCTGCTTTGGAGGACAGTCGTTTTATATATATACACACACATTCGGACTTTCTTGAGAGTGAGTATATAAGTAATTGATCGGCCGTTTTTGGGCATCGACGAGTGTGCTTTTTTTGTATATGGCTTCCGCGTGTATGTAATGAGGTGCTTTAACGGAGGATTTTTGTTTTGTTTCGAGAGAAGTACAGTCTTCTCCCGGTTTTTGTGTGCTCACATCACCGGGTAATTAAAATTTAGCGAGAGAGAGGATCAATTAATTTAATTAGCTGCCGGGGTAAGTTAATAATTGTACATACGACACATTTTCGACGGTAATTCTATAATTCCATATGTTTATATATACCGGTGAAATTGAAACGATATAATACACAACCTGCCCGCCGTTATTTCAAATCTGCATAAGATTTCAATCACGAAAATTACAGGTGTCCTTGTCCCCCCCTATAATATATGCAATCTTCTTCTTCTCCGAGAGTTATAATGCTACCGGAAAGAGTCGTATTTATCCGTTGTTAATTCAGCATCGATCGAAATTCCCTCGAATTCAAAACGTGTATAATATTCAGAACGCAATTATACTTTCGATTCGCAGAAAAAGTCAATTTTCTCAGCTTCAATTATAAATACTCCCCAAAAAAAAACTGCGCTCTTAATCATCACCAAGAACACACTTTGCGCTCGCAAACAAAGCAGTATAGCAGCAGCAACGCCGCAAGCTCTCTACTCGCTGCAAGCTCGCGCGTCGATTTTTCGGCCGTCGCAGACTACGTGGAGTCTCTTCTCCCTCCCTCGTCGCGATGCTTTTTTCGCGTACGTAGACCTTTTCTACAGAAATAGCTCTCGGGCACTGCGCGCGCGCGTCTCTCTTGCTTCTGTGTGCTGTACACACACATATATATATACGACTATCTCCCTCGGCTGTGTGTAGAGAGACACATGTGCACGCCAGTGACGATCATTGAGGGAGACCCGAGCTTTCGGCTGTTCAACTCTCTCTCGTGCGCGAGTTTGTTGCTCTTGGGATGATGATGTACTCTCTGCGAGTGAATTTAATTTAATTTTTGAAATTATTTATATATATTTATTTAATAACTGTTTTTTATGCACGAGTGTATTTCAACTCCCCGCGGTGGTGCTATATTATAGTGAGCGAGAAGTATAACGCTCTGGCGAGCGCGTGATTCATTTCATAATGTGACTCATATTTTCATAACATGAAAAAATCTAAGGACGGAATGTTGCTGCAGACATAATATTTTCAGTATAACTCAAATCGAGCGCGGGTGTCTTGGATTTATATCGTTGAACCGATAAAAAAAGCACACTCACGATCTGCTCTACCATCTACCTCTAGACAATACATATGGAATTGAAAAATATCGAGTTAGTAATAATATAAGAAAAAAATTTCTTAAATCGTGCCTACGAGAATATTTTTAAAACGAATCTGACAAATATAAACCGACTCATTTATTTTTTCGCTAATTTCAGCTCGTTTATCTTTCATTAGAGCAGAATCAACGCTGGCTTGCGATAGTGAAAGACTTTAGAAAAGACGCCACGCGTGTGTGTGTGTATATCAAGCTCGTCGCTTGACAGACTTTCATAAGAAAGATTAATCGCCGATTTTCTAGAAGCAAAAAAAAACACGGTGTCACCTAAGGCTACTGAATAATTTATTTTCATCGCATATACTATATTTTTTTGAATCCCCGGCGTCAAGACCAAAAGTGTATTAAAACATCGTGCTGTTTTATTTGGCAAATAAATATAAACGGCTTGCAATTTTTGAGAATCAAGTATACGTGTAAATACCGCATATTAGTGTCCATACAGTGAAAGGTCAAATATGTAAGATTAAGAGATTGCGACGACGATATTTCATTTCGAGTAAAGATAGTGCATTTATGCGCCAAAATTTGGTTATCTGATGAGTCATTATCGTTAAAGCTGTATTCAACTTTACGGTCTGTACTTAAAAAAAAGGAATGATATGCATGTAGTGCAAATTTTCGAGAATCTTATATATACACCTATATATTTCGGAAAAAAAAGATACTTTTTCGATACGCATATGTGTAATAACGGTGCTCGGCGCTTCAGCTATAAAATACATGAAAAATGATAATATTATATTTATCTGCCCGGCCTCCTCGTAAAACACGAGTGAAAAATTATTTTACCGCTCAATATCGCGCCAGCGGCGGCAGCGAAGAATTAAATTTAAATTTGCAGTGCGCTTTATAATAAAGAATATTTCGAAAAAGAACGACGTTTCAACCTTGCATTTACGGTTGTGTGATACGCGCGGAACGAGAAGCTGGTTTCGATAAAGGCCTCTTGATTTTCTGCATCAGTCTCTTTATCAAATCGTATAGCCTTTTTTTTAATGCAACGATAAACAATTATAATAAGTGGAGAAATCAAAAGCTGCATAACGCAGAACTAAAGCGAAAAAGAAACAGAATCGCGAAATTCCCAGACGAGGTATACGTTTTGTGAGCAAAATCCTTTATTTCGATTTAATGAATTTTTTTCGACGTCCCGATGACGCGCATCTACTTATAATACAAGAAGATAGATCCTCTTGCTCGCGATACAGTAATTTATTCGGCCACACATATAAACGGGAGAACCTACTATACTGACGCAATCGCTGATTTATATGACAAGCTTGTATATAGAGGGCGAGTTTAGAAAATTTTTAGCTTTTATATGGGGGTATTAATAAATTCGACGTGTATCGCCCAGAGAGTAGAAGGATTCGCGGAAGGTAAAAAAAAAAAAAAATAATTGTGACGTTGGCTACTGCTTCGCGGAATCTCACTTGAGTCTCGAGAGTTAATCAACGAACGATAGTCGCCGCATCTCTCAGTATATAATAATACACACGCAATAGAGTCATTTACGCCGATTAAATTTCGAAAGTGTAACAACCTCGAATATTTTTATCGAACCTTACGCAGACTCCAGAAGAAAAAAAAAGACAGACCTGTCGCGCACAGCCTCTCCTTATAACTTGACGAGTTCGTGTGTATAACAGGTCCGGCATATTCGCGCGCGCTTAATTGTGCGGATTTTCATGAAATTTGGCAGATCGCGGTCGCCAACAGCAGCATATATACACACACACACGCACACTTGTCCCCTGAGGCATAGGCGGGTCTCCGGTATACCTTTTTTTGTGGGTATGAATATGCGCGCGCCTGTTCTCGTTTCGTCGCTACCGATTGCACGAGGCGATATGGTCTCACGTTATTTATCGATCCATTGTTTTTATTTTTGTTTATTCGGCTTCTTAAATCTCGCACACACGCGATTGATCGTTTTCTCATTTTGAGTTATATCTCTCCTTGAATTTTCGTAGCACACACTACACAGTCAGTCCTCGGCGACAATGTGTGTATAATATACCCACCGGACAATTATCCCAATTAAGCTTCTCAAAGAGTATATAAACTTCTCGTCCTCTCTCATTACCGGCCGAAAATTTGTCGAAGCTCTCTTTCTCGCGCAAAAAAAACCCCGCATGCCCGCATCGCTAATTACGGCCGATCGTCTCCCGATTTCCATCCTCCTCTCTTTAAAACCCCGTAAATTTTAATCTCGCATGAACATCGAAACCCTTATATACACAGCGCACGCAGACACGTATATATACACACTATATGGAGAATCAGCTTTAACGAAGCTCCTCCAGTGGGTCCGGTTGGGACTCCTCTCGATATTCTCTCCCTCGTGCGCACACCGGGTTTCGACGAAAACAGGTTTCTCTCCCGGGCGAGTCCGATATACATATATACACACACACATACACACAGAGAGTTGGTCGCCGGTAAAGATTATCGGCTGCGCTGCTGCTGCTGCTGCACAGGGACGAAATGGAATGGGAGAGAGAGAGAGCATAGTCTGGCTGCCTCGCGACTCTCGTAAATTATTTTCACCGACCTTTACCTCCTCGCCAGACGCACATATATACACACACACACGCGCGCGAGCGTGAAATCGAACGGAGGTCGATCGAATAGGCGGATATTTTGAAATTCGCGTCGTTTTAAGGGCAGACCCGTGCGTTTAATTAATATTTCGAGGCTGAGAGAAACCCTTTTCTTTGTGCAGGTATATTATATATACGTATCGGATTGCGAAATTTTTCTGAAGCAGAGAGAGGGGGAATTGTTGTGACGATTGATAAATCGAGAGACAGACCGTCTGAAGTGGAATCTTTTTTCGGAGATGACGGCGGTGTATATATACGTGATGATTTCTATCTATGTACGTTTGGTTACATCATGTTCTGGACCGATAGTGTTTATTTTGGCGTGACATATCCAGAGATTCAGATAGACGTATATAGGCAGTGCTTTTCGCAATTCAGAGACTTATCATAGATATAGTGCCGGTTCTCGAACCTAAACTGGATAATAATATGAGAGATAATAGAGTTGTGTGTTGAGAACAAAAAAACGTAATTCAAGGTCGGTCGCGGTTATAATTCTTCTGGGCCCTAAATTGTCGTTTCGAGTGGATTGTTGTAGTAGAAAGAATAATAATTACACTTTTCTCTCCGGGTAAAACTGCGAAAGTTTGCACAGCATTGTTATTTAATCATTTTATATATATGGTTCGCGAAAAATTCGGATATAAGAGAAAGACACGCGAAAAAAGAACAGCATTTATAAGTTGAACAAACGAAACAGGAAATGAAGGAAAATACCAGAGACGTGGAAAAAGAAATGTTTTATTTTCGTGGAAGACAGAAACAGAAGAAGAAGAAGTTCCTTCTCATGAGAAGGAAGATTTAAAAATAGAGGAATACTCGCTGTATTCAAGATATGGTGGAAGAACGAGATTGAAAGAGACACACACACACACTCAAGCCAACGAAAAAAAACGACGATAAATAATAGCGCGTAATACAGCAATAAAGCGTCGAAGAGTATATTACGAGATAAACAATTGAAGCTGCAACTTTCGAACGAATTACAACCTATATATCTTATGCCAAAACCAAATTCACGATACACGCCTCCTAAGTCCAGACACAAAAAAAAGAAACGGCCTTTTTCGAAAGCGCGGACAGCCAATTATAAAAAAAGGAATATATATCCTATCTGCTCAGTCGAGCGATAAATATTTGACTGCGAAGAGAACTTACGAGGGCGATCGAGACGATTTGATAATGAGATTGATGAGACCCGCTCGATATTGTATTCGCTCTCGGCCTATACGCTTAGTTTCGAGAATTTCGTATGCACGAGCTTATATATATAGAGAGAGAGAGAGAGGCTCGTACTCGCAGAAGGGGAATGGCTCGAAAGGAAAAAGTTGTTGGCTCGCGTGCATTAATTGGAGGAGTGGCTTCGGTTTCTTTTTTTTTTCCTTACGGCCACACGTGCGAATTTTGGGATCTAGACTATACCTTATTACCGTGCGAAATAAATTTTGAGAATGTATAAGTTTTATTCGACGATCGATGAAAAGACGCACTCAGGGTAAGAGTCGAGACGAGCTGGAAGTAATCGATTCGCTCTACTCTCATTCGATTAGAGGCAAAATGTACGAAATAACTTTACGAGGCTTATAACTGCACTTTCAAATCGATGCGGCGAATTATTTTCAGTCTGGAGAATTCAATGTCGTCTCGCCGGCTTCTTACTTAACAGTATATTATCAATGGAAATTAGAGAGATCGATGCTGAAACTTGTACATTTTTCAAAAGCACTCCATCTCTTATAACTTTAAAGCTGTGATTTCAGCCATACAGCATATACATATAGGCATACCAGGCACTCGACCAGAAAAAAAGGGTCGTCCCCAAAGTCGATCACGAAATTTCGCATATAGAGAACACACACATACAGTTTGCTCGCGAGACAGCGATTCATAAACAAAATCGACTATACTACGACGATGTCAGGCAACAACAGCAGCAGCAGCAGCAACGGGAGTATATACAGCGAGCGACGGGCGAAAAAAAATCGAAGTGCAATCCAATCTAACGAACGCGAGCTTGCGCTGCAGCAGCGCGAAAAAAATTGCCAGCGTTCGCGAGGGTCCCTCGTTAGAAAACGCGAAAAAAAAAATAAATAACGCGAGCGAGGGAACGAACGGTAGAGAGAGAGAACCTTCGTTGAAAATAAAAATTTGCCCCCGACGACGACGTTATCGGGCAATGAACGCGAGAGGCTCGTCAACGACCCGCCCGTTTAAAGCTATATAGTGCTAGCCACCGCCGTGGAAAGGAAAATCTTTAAAAATACCGTTCGACGAAAAAGCTGCGCAAGCGCAAGCTCTCTTTCCCCGCCGTTGATGCTTTCTCCCTCTCTCTCTTTCAGCGCTTGCATCCCTCTTCTTTCCTTCTCCTCCGCCTTTTTCCCTCTCTTCGAGCTTTATAATACTACTACCACTGCAGCTGCCCTCCTCCTCTTTTCCCCTTTTTTTCTGAAAGAGAGAGCTTGCGCGCGCCGCCGCCGCCGCCGCCGTCGTCTCGCGATGCAGCCGCCAAAACAAATCGTAAAGACGTCGCGCTCGACTCCTCGGAAACAAAACGGAAATCGAAGATGCACCTACTGACGGTTATACGCGCTCGGACAATAACCTTTGTGAGAGAGAGAATGAGGAGCTTGCAAGCTCGAGGTTGATTTAACGCGTGGATGAATACCGGGAGAGGGTTGATGGGGCAGGAAATGAGATTGGGATCATTGGAGAGCGGGATTTTACTTGTTTTAGGGTTACGTTTTATGAGGAAGATGAGTTGATCGATGGAAGATTCTTTTTTGGAGTTTTATGTGACGGTTGGTGCTGTGTTGATTCGTGACAGTATCCGAATGGTAACTCTAACAATAAGACAACGTTCGCTCGCGACAATCGAATGCATAAATCATAATTTAATAATATCGCTCTACTTCGCAGAATCTCTTATCCTCCAGCACACAATATCAAGCCACACTGTCTTTATATAAACAATGATTCAACGGCGTGCGTATATATGCAAAACCTCGTGCGCGCCGCGCTAAAAGAAAATTAATCAAGCCCCCCTCGTCGTCTTCTTTCTTCTTCCACACGACAGAACCGGCCTAGTATATAACGAGTCAGACACATCAGTCTCTCTGGCGAAGCAAATGCGACACAGGAAGGCGAAACCGAAGCCATTGTAAGTCAGTAGTTCGTCGCCAAATCGTTATTTAACGTCCGCGAATCATCGACCCTCTAATTCATGCGTACACTTATATACATCGCTCTCGATTTGTATGTATATCGAATGCGCGCATACACAGCAGAAGATGGTGTGTACTGCTGCTGCTGCATCATTGTATTGTAAATGAGGATAACGGCCGACGCCGTCGTCGGCTCATCGACGACTGTATGAAACAAAACGCGAGGTCAAACTCGCTTGATAAACCAAGAGAGAGAGAGAGAGAGAAAGAGAGTGACTAACCAAGTCGCCAAGTTTCGAGCGTCGCAATAAAAAGCGTTTTAGAATATATTTCGCTCGAGACACGGAGAAGGAGGAGAAGAAGGAGAAAGTAAAAGTTACTTCCGATCGATGGATTTTTTTCTTCTTCTTTTCTTTTTCACGTCGTGGTCCTCTTTTTTTATGCAGCTCTTGCTTGAGTTTGCTCAATGGCCGGCTATTCAGATCAGGTGAAAATTTTCTAGCTAATTGCCGGTGGTGAGACGCTCGTCTGCGGTGTGGATGTCTTGTTGAATCGAAAGTGACGAGTAGCTTGTTTACCATGATTGAATGTTTGTCATTTCTATAATTATCAGTTTGCGATCTCAAATATGTTGCTTGGAAAGTCTACACAAACAAAACTTTTCCTCCACATTAGCATCGATTACCAAAAAATATTTCGACCCGAAGATCAGAGCTAACAATAGATTTCAAGATCCAAGCCGAGTGCAGCATATGCAAATATAACTCGTCTCCCGCATAGGAATCTCTCCCAGCGTCGCGTCACGTGCTTTTCTCTCTCTCACTCTTTCTATATATCTCCACGGCGTAAGTTCATCGACGTATCTTATCGCCCTCCGCGATAATACAACTAAATTCGATGTGCTTTTTTTGCGCGCGTCATCTCTTAAATAAATTTTTTATCAATCTGGCACAGCGTGGAAAAAACAAAACTAATTTTTTCCCCACACAATAATATTATCTCGATGAAGAAATAACGAATTCAATTAAAATAAATCGAGATTGCCATAATAATATAATAATAGTCATCGTCTGCACAATAAAATGTTTATACCCGCGAGAGTATCTCCCCGTGTGTACATGTTCAGAAACGGAACTGCATCAGCGTCGGGAGAGAACTGGTTTTTCCAGATTCCTGATTCGAATATACACCTCTGTTGCGTATTTGCCAGCATTTTTTCGCCTAGCTCCTCTTCCAGTTTTTTTTTTTTTTTTTTTTATACCTCGAGTCTGTTTTGCGCGACCGGCTTTGACGGATCGTCGCCCAGACGAGAGAGAGAGTGAGAGAGAGAAAAGAAATTACCTAGGAAATTATACGACGTCATCGATCATCGCGACGCGCGTCTCGAGACAGCATTAATATTCTTTTGCCACCGGTGCATCCGTTTTGCGACGGTGTTATACAGAGAGAGACGAGCGTCGTGAGAAATTTTCGAATTGAAATTCGTCCGCTGATACGGGGTTAATCAGTGTATTATTATTATTATTATTATAGCTTGCGAGCGCTTGATTAAAATTCAGCGACGAATCTTTGATTTCGCTATCTCCCTTGACGTCTGCGTCGATGCGGCGAACTCATTGAATGTCCCTTCTCATGTGTGTTTAAATGATATTCCCAGTTTTAAAATATATAATTAATTTTAGTGGAGGATCGTTGTTCAATGATGGTTTGTTTTCTGCTTGCAGATACTGGCACGCCGTACGTGTTGAACATGGAGAGACCCCAAAGCCAGTGGGGCACTGGCCCGGGATCTCTCCAGGACGGCAGTCTCTACGCCCACCAGCAACAGCAGCAGCAACAGCAGCAGCAACAACAGCAGCAGCAACAGCCCCCACAGAGCTCCTCCTCGTCGGGTAGTCCGCAGCAGGCCTGCGGTCCGCCGGTCGAGGGGGAGAACGGCGGCCAGCCAACGAGTTTAGCCTCGCCAGTGCCATCGCCCTATCCCTCGGCCCCACCCGATCAGCCGCAGGCCCTAACGCCGCCCGACGACGATCAAATCCAGTCCAGCCAACAGCAGCAGCAACAGCAGCAGCAGCAGCAGTCCTCGCAACAGCAGCAGCAGCAGAACGCCCAGCAGCAGCAACAACAGCAGCAACAGCAGCAAGTCCAGCAGCAGCAGCAACAACAGCAGCAGCAGCAAGTCCAGAGCAACCAGGGTCAGGAGCACTCGCCCCAGCAGCAGATCAGCGCCCACGACGTGGACCGCAACGACTGCTTCCCGGGCTCGGGCGGCGAACTGCAGCAGTACCCGCAGCACTACTTCAAAGAGGCCAGGCCCCACCCGTCGCCGTCGGTCCCGCCGCACATGCTCGCGCCCGGCGGCTTCTCGGCGCTGCACTACCTCAAGCAGCCCGGCGTCATGCTGACCTCGCTGGGCCAGGGCGGGGACGGCGGACCCGGGGGCCTCGAGGCCCACCAGTACAGCGGGCCCGGCGCCGGGGGCCCCGGCAACATGGGCTCCGGACTGCCCGACATCGTCCAGCAGAACGGCAAGTCGAGCAAATCCGCGAACAGCGAGCTCCGGCTGTTCAAGTGCCTCACCTGCGGCAAGGACTTCAAGCAAAAGTCGACTCTGCTGCAGCACGAGCGCATCCACACCGACAGCAGGCCCTACGGCTGCCCCGAGTGCGGCAAACGCTTCAGGCAGCAGTCCCACCTGACCCAGCATCTGCGCATACACGCCAACGAGAAGCCGTACGCGTGCGCCTATTGCGAGCGCACCTTCAGGCAGCGCGCCATCCTCAACCAGCATCTGCGCATCCACTCGGGTGAGAAGCCATACCAATGTCCGGAGTGCGGGAAACACTTCCGTCAGAAGGCGATCCTGAATCAGCACGTCCGCACACACCAAGGCGAGCATTTCTCTCTGCCTAACCCAGACTCCCCCGAGGAGGCCGAGGCCGACGCCACCGATACTACTGCTACTACTGCTACTGCTAACGATGCTACTACCGATTCCTCATAGCTACTAGACTTATATACAGCACTGCTAGATTTTTTTATAATACTTACCGCTACTATTGTAGCTTCGACTCCGGGGGTGGTCGCGTTCCTCGACTCTTATTTTGTTTTATCTTTCTGTCTGTCTGTCTGTCTATATGACTCGTCCTGTGAGCTTTCTTTTGTATTTACGGGTACGTCTACGACGCTAGAGGGCGTTGCCCGCGCGAGGACACCGGAATTCCGTAACAAAATATCTCGTGTCCTCGCGTTCTTTAAGATATAAACAAACTCGATCCTCCTTTCGTCTTGCGGAAATCCAGGTTTTGTATGTTTGGCCAAATTACGCCGACTATTGTATTATTACCCTGTAGGTAAAGAAAAAAAAAGAACAGATCTGGAAGCCGAGAGAGAGCATGCAACATTGTTAACCACTTTCAAATGTTTATCAATTGTGTTTAATAAATCGTTTTTCAAGTAAACTGACCAAAGAATGGATTTTTTAACAAGACGTCAGGGAAGCGTCGAACTGCTGATTTGCCTAACACCACCACCACCTATAGTCTGACAACAATCCAGCAGAAACGCTTCTTACTAAACCTAACCTCGAAATCCTGCATCGCTCAGACAAACCATACTCAGTATACCTCCCCTCTGGCTCGCGCGTAGTAAGACCTGCTTATTCATCATTCGATTAGCGCTTCTTTCCTCGTCACCAACTAACCAAAACTCTCATAACCAAGTTTCAGGGGATCAGAATCCAATGACCCGCATCAGTCAAAAAGAATGCTTGCCATATAATTATAGACTCGCCGTGACGCGCGCAAACGAAACGGATATAGGCGAACTAATACAAACATATATAGATAATATCGTAGAGACTAAAAAACAACAACAACAACAAAAATGACAAAACCCCGCGTTTCCCAATAAAAAACTTAATATTCACGAAAGAGCGACGCTATTAATCTCACGTCACGACTCACACGCGTCGTCCCGCTTGGCGCGTCCTCATTAAAACGTTCTGTTCTCCCTTTCTCATTTCAGACGTGAGTCCGCACTTGATCTTCAAGAACGGCATGACGCCGACCCTGTGGCCACAGGACGTGCCGTTCCCACCGGAGGAGGGCAAGGAGGAAGTCGCCTCGACGTTCGGCGACACGGACACGCAGTCGGGCGCGTTCTCGCCCGCGCCCGGTGACGGCGGCTCCAGCCAGTACCCGGCCTACTTCAAGGATCCGAAAGGCGGCAACCACGCGGTCTTCGGTAGTGGTGGCGCCACCGGCACCTTCGGCGCACTTCAGTACATCAAGCAGCAGCAGAGCGGCGGCGCGAGCAACGGCGGCAAGGGCTGCCTGCCCGACGTCATCCAGCACGGACGCTCGGCGGGTATGCCCCTTTACGTGCGTTGTCCCATCTGCCAGAAGGAGTTCAAGCAGAAGTCGACCCTGCTGCAGCACGGCTGCATACACATCGAGTCGAGGCCGTATCCCTGTCCCGAGTGTGGCAAACGCTTCAGGCAACAGTCCCATCTGACCCAGCACCTGCGCATCCACACCAACGAGAAGCCCTACGGATGCGTCTACTGCGGACGCAACTTCAGGCAGCGCACAATCCTGAACCAGCACCTGCGGATACACACCGGAGAGAAGCCCTACAAGTGCCAGCAATGCGGCAAGGACTTCCGGCAGAAGGCCATCCTCGACCAGCACACGCGTACCCACCAGGGCGACCGGCCCTTCTGCTGCCCAATGCCCAATTGCCGGCGACGTTTCGCGACCGAGCCCGAGGTCAAGAAGCACATCGACAACCACATGAACCCGCACGCCTCCAAGGTCCGACGCAATAGCAGCAGCGACACCAAGCCACCAGGTGGCGTCACTGGAAACGGGCCCACGGGCCTGGGCCCCGTGACTGTAGCGCGCGGTTTGACGCCGGCCGTGGTCAAACCCGAGCTCTACTTCCCTCAGTGCTACGCGCCCGCCTTCAATCACCAGCCGGCCGTGTCCTCGGCCCAGTTTCCGGGCCAGTCGAACGTCGTCGCCGTCGCCGGAGAGTTCAAGCCGCCCACCGGGCTGCCGCCCCAGTGACTAGCCGTCCATCCTGCAGCGTACTAGCCAGCAGGAATTCCGCTGAGGTTTCAGCGATGTCTCAGTGCGGTCAGCAGTGCCGCCAGCAGCAGCCCGACGCATCATCCTCATCATCATCATCACCATCATCATCATCAGCAGCAGCACCACCACCAGCCGCAACACCATCAGCAGCAGATCTCGTCCTCGTCGGCGTCGTCCTCGCCCTCGTCGGTGGCCTCGTCCTCTTCGTCGCCGGACGCGCCAAGCAGGTGCAACCAGCAGCAGCAGCAGCAGCCGCCCCCGCCGCCGCCGCAACAGCAGCAGCAACCGCTACAGCAGCTCTATCCCTGAACGGAATGAAATCGGCATCGCCCGTCTGTTGTCCATAGGGAATCGTTCTTCCGATGATTTGTGTTTTTTACAACTTGATTTTTTAGTTTTATTTTCTGTTGTAACGATATACCTACGTCTTCTCTGATTTCTGACGAGACAGAGATAAAGAGAAAGCGAGCGAGTTCATACAAGGTAACGTATATATAATATATACACACATAATGTATACATCAACGAATGAAACTCGTCCGATGCCCGCGTTCGACGATGATAAAAAGCACGACGACGCCGGTCGTTCTTCAACCTCTTGTTCCAACTATTATTATGCCGTCACGATTGCGTTCGAAACACTACTTGATGATAATAAAATAAGAGAGCGTCGAAGTTCGACTCGCGAGAATCGCATGTAGTTTCTTGCAATTCGTTTTCTCATTCGAGCTTCGTTATATATTATCTTCGCAGACTTAATTAACACAGTGACACACACATAAACACAATGAGTTTCTCTCGCCAAACGGGTTGAACATGTTCGATTTTCGACTAGACTGAAATGATTGTGATAAATATTTAACTTGCCTATGTTTTAACAAAAGAAAAAAAAGTAACAAAAGATGAGAATGAGAAAAAGAGTCCGAGAACCGAGAGATAGGGTATAGTAGGCTACGAGTATAGCTATGGTGATAGGAGGAATCGAAGCGTCTCGAGAATAATCACATACCGATGTGCGTCCGATGATCAATGAAAATAAGGGGCGACGGATCAAAAGATTAAACAAAAATAAAAAGAAAAAAAAAGACAAACGTCTGTACATATGTATAGCGTGTATTTTACGTTGGGGGGAGAGAGAGAGAGTGATAGAGAAGATGCGCATCGTTCAGGCGACGACGATGCGAAAGAAGAGGCAGGAGCAGCAGGTCCGGGTGTAGAAAGACTGCGCAAAAGAGTAATAGGATTTAGGCGGAATCAAAAGATTAATAAGAGAATCGAAAAATGACACACGCATTTACGACTCCGCATATATAAGAAGTACGCACCGGGTAATTTGTCCCCTTCCCGTCCGACTTGCGACTCGCGAGAAGAGCCAAGCTTTCTCGGTCGCATCTCGGGGCGCGCGCGACTGCATTTATAAGATAGTTCTTTATATGTATATCGAATATATGTGAAACATGAGCAAAATACGCTACGAAAACTCCGGGGATGTTGTCCTGTTACGTAATTCGAATGTATATTTATATATATACACACACATACGCGAGAGAGCAGCCGCCGTGGTTAGTTTAATTGACAGCGACGAATATTTTGATTGGTTGTTTTATTCTTTTTTATTAGTTGAAATATATTATTGAGAGAAAGAATCAGATTGGTGCTGAATATTAGAAAGAGAGAGAGAGCGAAAAAAAGAGCATTGATGCGGGGAGATATGTAATAATAAGTAAAAAGGCAGTTAGATAAGCAAAACGAAACGACGGAGGGAACGTGGAAGAAGGCTGAGACACCGTATAGTGGTAGAGTAATTAGGATAGTCGATAATAAATTGTAGCTCAAGTTTTAAGGGATAAACGCGCGTGACTCTCTCTGATGCGCGTCTCCTGAATCATGAAATTATCCTCATTATTATTATTATACCCCTCACCTTCGCCTCACCCTCGCGCGTTCTGACACATTTTATCATCATTTCGTCATCGATCATCATAGTCATTTTCATCTCATTACCATTATCGTTATCATTATTATACCATCGTCATACAAACACGCCATCATTTTTCATCATCATCGTTATATATCCTTTATTACGTCGTTATTAATTGTCTTGAACGTGATCGTCATGGACTTCATTCGTACATTTCGTGGCAATACTTAAGAAATTTTACGTACTAGATGATAGTCTTTTAAATTTCTACTTTAAGACGTGTGATCTCTCTTATTATTGTATATTACACAATACACTATGATCTATACTTAGTACGAGATTCGGATATATATGAAGAATAAAAAAAATATATATATTATATATATACATAAATATATATATATTAATTATTATGTATTAGATATTCTATATAGTCTTTTAATTTGAGAGAGCAAAAGAAACAGAGAGATTTGAGATGATAATTGTGTGGCCATATTACAGAGAATATGGCCCGTTCGTAGTGCCTCGGAATTGCTGCTAAACTGGTGCAGTGATTTAATCGTATTTTTTTCTTAAGTTTTACGTGCGTGTGTACGTATGTGCATGTGCATTATAAATATTTACATACGCGTATACAAGCCGTCTGTATACATACGATGAGAATAAGATTATGAATACTTGCAATTAATGATACTCCGACAATTATACAGGACTAAATGAGAAAGAAAAGAAAAGGGATGAAAAAATGCGCGCTCTGTGAAGTGTTATATACATTAAGGGGAATTTTAAGGATACAAATGAACCGTGTCATGCAAGAGGTGTCACGTTAAAAATAAAAAAAGATAAAAATAAAAACGACTCATTAGATTGTAAGTCTTATACCGCGTATACATATATAAACATTAAATGAAGAAACGTGTAAACGCATAATATAATATATATATACGGACGCACAGGCTACTTGATGCAGGTGCGCGAGGCGCCAAAACGTCGAGAATGTATAATATTATCGCGCTTAGACCATGTGATGATTGTGGCTCTCAAAGTCTTTCTCTTAAACAAATTTACGTTTAATCTCGCGCATACATCCAAGCTTTTTCGATAAATTGCGCCATCACGAAAAAAAAAACGACGTGTCGATTTATCATCACCATCACCATCATCATCGTCATCAATTACATTATTCTTAGAACGAAAAGAAAAATTCACCGCACCGCCAATTTATCGAGTGCCTTTGCACGACTAAAATTCCAAAAATCGATCGAGCACCTCGATCACCCCTCGTGATATTACTAAAAAAAAAAAGAGACCTCAAGGTCGAAAAAATTAGGCTGCATTCGTGATTTAGATTTAGAAATTGAAAAGAACGCGCGCAGGTGGCACGTCCACAAATTGGCGGTTCGAAAGAACACACGCGTGCGAACGACAAAGCCAGGCGAACAGAAAATAAAAAGTCGGACTAGCAGAATCTCAAGGTCGCGCGCGCGTCTCTTCCCCATTATTATTATTATTCTTTTTTTTTCGTCATATATGCTATATACGTACTATGTATAAATAACGGCGTGCGCGTATTTGGCGGTTTTCGCACACTTCCGGTACCGATGAAAGAATGCTCATTCGCGTGCGCTGCGCTTCTCAAGGCAGTGCGTGTATAAGGTGAAGCCCTTGATTTTTTTTTCTTGTAATTTTATTTTGAAACGAGAGAACGAAACCGTGATTTCTCTTCCTCTCCGATGATAATCAAGCCTCCGAAGTACGACATATACCTCAACGCAGATTTTATCCGTTGTCATATTTGCTACATTGATAATATTATTGATTATTGATATTTTTTATGTTTTTTTTGTCACTGTTTTTCTCTTTACTATATACACACACACACACACCACATATAGTTTTCCACGTGTAATAATTATTAGACAGTTACAATATACCAGCCAAGAGAGAGAGAAAGTTCACTGGACAGATTTATAATATGGTGCAGCGATATGTTTTTTGTTCTTAATCCTCTATGTAATATGCGCTGGCGCGCCGCCGCGACACTCGATCGTATACACAAACTGCCAAACTTTTTTCTTTGTTTTTTTTTCTTTAACAGTAAAGAGGAATCACTTGTTTTCTACACAGTAGTAATGGATATAAACGAGTAATATGTATAATAGAGCAAAGTTAAGTTTGTATTATGCGCGATTAAACACACGTATACAGAACACAGCGTTTTTTTTTCTTATACTTTTTTTAGAGCCGACTGCGTGTTCTCGTTTTTTTTTCTTCCTTATACTCTTTGTCGACGTTCCGGTTTATTCAGGTCTGCAGGTTGAAATAGTGATAGAGGCGTGCAATACTTGTAAACTTTTGTTTCTTTCTTTTTTTTGTCATACTCTTCCAATATATAGTACGTTATTATAGATGAACGAAAGAGAGTGCGAGAGAGAATAAAGATTCCGGACTCGGAGAACGAATCCACCGACACAAAGTGCAAAGTGAATCAAAAGAATCTCGAAATAGAAATATTTTTTAATACAGATTATTATATACCGGTTATACTGAACTGCTGCCTTGATTTGCAGTTAATCTCAATAATTATAATAATAATATAAATACAGCAATATAATAGTGATGTAAATAAACAAAAATGGGCTCGTTCTCCGAGTGTCGGTCAATCTTTCGTTATATAACTCATCCCGCACAATGTGGATTGTCGAGCTTTTTACGGGGAATATATTGTCGTGCGACGAAAATGATAAAAGTGAAGCATTTAGAGACATCAGACACACGATGCGTACTTAACTCTTTTGCATTTACTACGTTTTAAGTGAAGGATTGTAAAGGAAATCTCATGTAATTTTAAATTTCTTGCAATTATTATTACGACTGTTGGCGTGAGACGCGAATATAGGGTATACGTTGAAGTGGGATAAAAACGTTTTCGAAGACTTCGTATATAGGTTTAAATAAGCAAGCGCTCTCTTTTTTGCATATAGTCGGGATCTTTGCATTTTACGCGACACAGGGTGAAAATACTTAAGGGTTTTTTCCTTCGTTCTCCTTTTTTTCTGCTAGATATATATAGACTTCGAAAACGAGAAACTGAATTATAAGGTTAGAGGAGGAACAACACAAACACACACATACACACACACAGCTTTTTAATTCCTAGTGTAAATTATATATATTAAAGTCCCAAACTCGTGCGCGGGCGAACATGTAGATACGGAAAAAGATCCTTGTTTTTTTTACTATTATTATCATTATCATTATTATTCTTCATTGCCATAATTGTAATTATTTTTATCGCCAATACTACTATTACGATTACATGTTATCGCTACTGTACTATTATTTTTTTGCTGCTATACTACTTTACGATTATTGTAAAACCCTCTCGACTCTCTGCGCCATAAGCTCCGTTTTTTTTTTCTCGCAAGTATACCACATGTTATATACAAAAGCGCATACAATACATTACACGTCGGATGAGATTCGACGACTTCGCGACACGACGATATAATTATTCGACGTTTATAATATATATATATAAGGAATAATAATAATCGCGCGCGCGTTTGTGCCGTTAAACGAAGCCATTTTGTTTTGTTGATTGCGTATCTCGAGCGCGGAAGACTAATACCATTTTGTTATTCTCTGATGTATATGTATGTATAGACATGCGCATGTCCCTAAAACATTAGCCGTCGTCGACGTTACTATTATCGTTACGCTGTATCTCGCACTCACAAAATCCATCGTGTGCGTGTTTGTGTGTACGTGTTTCTGTGTGTGTGTGATGTATACGCGACGAATGCCATTTTATATAGTATATATATACATATACATATGCGAGCGTTTTTATTTTTCTTTTTTTCGTGATGTACATCCCCTTCGAACGCACTCGATTGTCAAGCGCTAATGGAACGTAGCTATATATAGCCGAAGAAGAAAAAAGACTCGTCATTTTTCATGCGATTTTTTTGCCAGGTGAAAATTTCGGTCTCTCGAAAAAGAGTAGACTTCGTTGGAAAAATCAAGCCGAGAGTATGTAGCGTCTTCTTTCTCGATCGATGTAGATATTTGTTCTGTATCTCGAAGTTGACCGCGAACCGAGCGATTTCTTATTATTTGTCATTGTTATAAATCAGTTGTTCCTCGTTCCCTTTACATTTTTCTTTTGTACAATTCGTGCCATAAGCGACTACAGAGTCGGCTTGTCGATTTTTCGTATCCGCTGAGAAAAAACCGTTTTGAAATGATAACAAACTAGTTTCGAAATTCAGCTTAAAATCTCGAGACTATGTATTTCGTACATTCGTTTTATTTTTTCACCTGCGTCTCAAAACAAAATCTCAAGAGACACGAAAATGCAAAACAGCGTCGTCGGTGCATAACTTGTCCCGTACGCGCATGTAAATCCGCCCAACAATTCATAACAATTCCAAAAAGACACAGGGAAACTATTTCAAAATCGTTTTTCTCAGCGTCGTATCTCTACATATATATCCGCGACGTCGGCGATTTTACTCCTTGCGAATTTCATTTCGCGAAACTCGGATATATATACATATAAAAACGATATAATACACACACACATACGACGTCTTCCTATATCTGATATATATTATACGTATCAGATTTTTTTGTAAAAGCTCATATGTGACACTGTTGTTTTCCTGTCAGGACATTCATCGCGACGAGCGAGCAAAGATATATATCGCAATTTTTTTGTATATACACATACAGAGAGACGTACAATAGTTGAAAGAGATTGTATAATATATATAATATATTGTCGAAATCGCCAACTTGTTGTGCGTTCTCGTGCCGGTCGGTATATAAGAGAAACCGACGATGCGCCGTCGACCGCCAAACGCTCAATGAAACCATATTATATACAATATATATATAATAAATCTATATGAAACTAGCCTGTAAGCTCGCGCATATATTTGTATATATATACAAACAGATGAACAGAGATAAAGATAATTAGATAACTCTATGACTCCTACAATAGTATACAGATATGAGATATTGTTTTTTATTGCTCGTTTTTTATTGAAATAATTCATAAGACTTATATCCGAAGACGAGCAGCAGCGTCGGTTCTCTCGGACCGGCACGATCGGCGATTTCGAGTGATTATTATTATTATTATTATTTTTTTTTTTTTCAAAGACAACTCAGATTATCCCGCAGAGATCGATTCTTGTTTTTAACCGATTTGCTCGCTCGCTCGCGATCGCAGGAATTTTCGAAGGGACGCCTGCGTGCGGAGCTTTTTAATTCGAGAGAAAGACCACTATACACTCTTGTCCTTATTCTTTTTTATTTTTTCTTCTTCCTCTTCGATTATACACACACACACATATATATATATATACATATACCGAGTGCAATACGACCAAGTGGAATAACACACTGCGCGCAATGTCGAACCGACGATTTATTATATAGGCGGCGAGAGCGCGAAGGAAAGGAGTATGAGAAAAATTGAGAGTGAATTTATATACTGTGTGCGATCGGACGACGCGCGTTATTATATGATGCAAAAGACGATGGACTTTCTTCTTTTATTTTTTTGTCTCTTAATATATATGTTTAGGAATATATTATATAAATTATTATTTTCGTTTGGAAATTGGCTGTTCTTTTCATTTTCGAAATCACGACTGTCTGTATATGTTGAGCGGAGTATATTATATATTATATTATATGCTATTATTAATTATTATTATTATTAGGTTTTTGTTTGTAAACGAGGAGAACGATAGAGAGCTTGCAATCGCGTTATTCTCCTTTGTATACTTTTTGTTTGTACCGAGAAAAGAATGGTATAATGTGTGTGTGTGTGTATGAGACGCGAAAAGAAAAATCGACGCTCGCGCGCGTAGCTCGAAAAGATCGACTCTCTCGATTCCGGATGAAGAAGAAGAAAAAAAAACCACGAGTCATATATTGTTTCTTTTTATTACTTTTAACTTGTTAAGGCAGGGCTACTGCTACTGCTCACCGAATCGATCAAAACATACCGTGTGTGTATCGGTGTATATAATCTCGCGAGAGCAGAGCCTTGCGCAGAACTGAAATAGTAAGCAAAAAGCCGAGCGCGAGAGAGATAAAGACTGCGAAGATCTTTGTACTTTCGAGAGAGAGAAAATAAAAAGAAATAAGTCGAGGGAACGAAAGGAAAAGTTTAGAATAGGAGAAAAGAAAAGCGCGAGAGAGAGAGAGGTGACGAAACAGGAAAAAAAAATAAATAAAAATCGAGCGAAAAACGCATCACCGAGCGCGCACCGTTATATGGTATTCCGCTCGGCTGTAAAACAGTCGAAAAAAAGAAACGTAACGCGCTCGGGCGAAGAGAGAGAGACTATTTCTAGATCGGAACGAGGTTCCTATAATAGGGTCGCAACTTTGCAGGAGAGCGAGAACGAGCGCGTCCACGCGTGCGTATATATATACAGTATGTTAATGCTATTTTTTTGTGACTGAGAGAAAGATAGTACGTGTGCGTGAGTATAGAGTGCGAGCCGCGACGAGGCCCGCGCGGTATCCATTGTTTTTTGCGCGGGAAATTTCAAATATGCGCGCGAGCACGCGCCTCGTCGCGGCTACGGCTGTTCTGTTCTGTTCTGTTTTTTTTCCATTTTCACTTTTTTATACCAATAAAACTTACAATAAACACGAGATGCCTTATAAATGTTTTTATCTTTGTTTTCGTTTTATTTCTTCGCACTGCACACACAATCATTTTGTTTTCATACACGATGTTTCCTTCATTCTCCGTTTCCTTTATGTTCTTTTCTTTGTTGTATATATATTTTTAGGTTTTTTTTTATTGCGCTGGATAATTTATGTGTACACTCTTGTGTTGTAATTTCACCGGTTTCAGTTGAATAACTTGGTTATTTTTGCTTCTTGTGGGTATGTGTACGGAATTTTGTCAAATAGATATATAACATATGTGATTGACTAAATAACAACTCATTTTTACAGGATTACATTGTACTGTCTGATTGTTTGTATCGCTATAGAATTATGAATAAGTTCGTCATTGGTAAGTTTTTAATGGATTTTAATTCTATATATTCTACATCAACAATATATGAAAATTTACTTTTGTACACAACAACGCACTAGCAATGAAAACGGCGTTGCAAAAGTATATTTTGTTTCTATAATATACAATTAAAAAAGGCACTATGTTCGAAGCATACGAAAATTACTACAGTCGAATATCTCATTATAAGAGTATACATACAGGAAGCTCCTCGTTTGTTGCCAAAAAAAAAAAACATCGTAATTATTTTATAATCACGACGCTTTAGACCCAAAAATAACGAAGGCGCTATATACCCAAAAGAAAGAAACAAACATCTTCGCGTATTTTTCCCTCCAAGACATCCGCAGATTTACGCTCCGACGAATTCGTATATACACTTACGCAATATCCACTGCAGTCTGAAAAACAAGACATAATCATTCACATTGTTTCCTGCAAAAAGAGCGAAAAAGTGAGTCAAATTTAAGTCACTGGGTTTTAATACCTCGACCTCCACGATCAACACACACACACACACACACACAGACACATACAGCATTCCCCATCGGTAGCCGGACGTTTTTTCCCCTACTGCGTCAGTACATATCCGCGATAAAAGCTTTTTGCAAATGACGCGAGATATAGCAAGCAGCAGCAGAGCCAGTATAATACACAGGATGAATCCGAAGCGAGCTGCTGCCAAAAAACCAGTCGTCGAAGGGGCGGAGGGAGACATGTATAGCAGGAGAAGAGAGAGAGAGAGAGAGAGAGAAGCTTAAAACCCGACGTCGAAGCGAATCCGGTTAGACCGGTTGTACGAGATGTTAGATTTTCGCGGGATCGCACTTTCGGTTTCGGAATATGCGCCGCCGCCGCCGCCGCGTGTCCTTGAGCATAAAAGTTTCGTGCCGGAGCTGTTGCTGCACTTTGTTTGATCGTCGCGTTGTGTATAACGCTTTCTTTATAGTATATATATATTTCGATCGGTATTGTATATTATGTGATGGTGTTTTTGTACAGGATGTGTGTACAAAAGTATCTGGGCTATATATATACCGATTTGATCGATGAGTATTTATGCGGTTGGTATTATAATTTGGCGGATTTTTGTGCTTTTAGAGAAAATTTTAACGACTCGCTTTTAATGAGCCAATTAACAGGGCTTTAACCGATCGAACGCTCGTTAAATCGATCGTTAAAATTCTCCTGAGAAAGAGAGATGCCGCGCGAAAAAATGACACACATATACTATAGATCATTATTGCGATTCGGAATTTCAGTGTATACTCAGTTATTTTCGTGAGAGATTTCGCGACAATTATTCTTATTATTATTTCTCTCTCTCTCTCTCTCTCACCGGCAGATCCTGCCTCCTTGTTCTCTTATTGCTCAAGGTGATCCGCAACTCTCTCGGTCGATTCTCCGCGCAGCCGCCGGTTTGTTATATACGGACACTTTCGTGGCGGATAGAGGATGGATTTATTCGGGATTGAATTTCTCGGCGAAAATCATATTAAACTTTTGAGAGATTGATTTTTTGCTGTAAAATATTGCCAGAATTTTACGGCCTCGGTAATCATTCGAATTTATATATTGAGGGGGTCGAAAATGCATTAACATATCCTTGTGGACTGTAATATAAAACGGACGAGGAAGGATCCATTGACAGACACACACACACATGCGTGTATAATAATACGTTAAAGTATAGGTCAAAACGTGCGCGCGAACTTTTTTGTCGATCCATTAAAAAGTTTTTATTATCCCACTAAATTTCGTAAGGATATATAAAGTCGTAAAAATAAAAAGTTATACGAGCGATTATCAGTTCGTCGTCGTGCTCTGCGGCGTTATAATACTCGATATACTTTGGCGATTTTTAATTTCGAAAATTAATCCCGGCTTCGTCGGAAAATCTTTTTCAACAAATGTCATTTTCTCATCACACGAATTTAACGATATAAAACGCGAGATTTCCTTCATATAATAACATTTTTAACGGATAAATAAACGGATTTCAAAGAAAATCGCCGAAAGGCAAATAGAAAATCAAACAGACTAATCGCTCGCGCTTTACTTCCCGTATAAACAAAATACACACACACACCGCGTGCTCGCAATTTCAACGCTGCAGTATAACAGCATCAGTAGCCTCTGGATTTTTATCAGCGCTTCTCTGCGGATATGCGTTATATTCTCTCGCCTGTATATACATATATGTGTGTGTATGTGAACAGCAGTAGCGCAGTCGATCGAAGCTTTTGCTGCATCGGGTGGCGATAAATTTCGCTCTCGTGCGTATATATGCACAGGATGACCCGTTTCGTTGTTGTCTTTCCTAGAATTTTTTCGACGACCGGCAGCTCTATCATCGTGTTGTTTAAGGATCCTTTTATTGCGTCTGAAGAATTCATTGCGCGGGAAAAATGGGCTTATAAATATATATATAAAATTTGGATAACAAAAATTTGCATATACACCTCGATGACGTTCGTCATGCAGGAATTCATCCGCGAGTTTAAAAATAATATCGGTTACAATAAACACGGGGAGATATGCACATCAGTCGTCGAAGAGGTATTTACGAGCAAAAAGAATGAAAAAATTGTTCGGTAGCTCGCAAACATGTAATTTAAAATTCAATCGCAGCTATATAAACTAAAAAGAATTCCCTCGTTTAAACTTTCCAAAAGTGAATAATTTACCATAAAGAAAAAACAAACTAAAGACCCTTTGACCCATAAATCCTGAAAAACCTAAATCCCTCCCCCTAAATTCCAAAAACTGCACCAACACACACATGATCGCTGCGAACATAGGGTCGAAGAAATAATAATCCCGACGCAGAAACACGAGCTCTCTCTCTCTCTCTCTCTCTCTCTCTCTCGGCGCAACGATTTCCCCGCGGCGGCGTCGCAGTGCGTCGCGCGCGTTTAAATCATCGGTTGAGAACCTGCACAGCGGCGGCCGCCGCCGCCGCCGGCTTGGGGAATTTATGCGTCATGAGTGCAAGTAACGACGCGGCGGCCGGATCTTTCCTTCTCTTCTTCTTCTTCTTCTTCTTGTCTGCTTTTAGCTTGTGTCTTGCTGCTGCTGCTGCTGTTGGAGAGACCCTCTAAGAGACTTTTGGGTGGTAGAATTTTTGGTATGTGTTTGTATAGGAATATTGCTATATAGGTGTTCGTATATAATCGCGATTAATTTAATGCGGCCCTGAATGTAACGCACTCGTTCATAAATACGTGCGCGTGCATACGATTTGAATATATTCATTTAATGGGATGTGTCTTTTCTTGCGCTGGATTATCCGGGGAACCTTCATCTCTAAAATTAAACTCGTAGGAGAAAAAATAGTCTGGTAATAATAGTGGCAATGCTAATTTTCACTTTTCTCTTAATATCTTCGTTCTCTATACCCGACACTGGGAGAGATGTCAATGTCTAAGTCTGTCTTCTTCGCGATAAAAACTCGTGCACTTCTGTCCAAAGCTTAAATATGTAGATGGCACTTTTGCTTTCAAAAATTTCAAGATATCGTATACTATATACACAGAAAGCTCCATGTACAGACGCATGTCCATTCGTCCGCTTTGTTTTCAGATGCGAATGATTTTCGCATCGCGGCTATAATATACAAACACACTGCATCAGCCGCTCGCAAGGAAATGAGTAATTGCGTCAATAGAGTCGCTTGCCCGTAGCTACATTCACGGATGTAGAAGTGCGTCAATTTTCAGAATGTATCATCCCTCCCTCCTTATTCACATCAATCTATCACAATTTTATCAGCACATATCGTTCTCTCAAAAGCCCTATATCAGTCCCTCAAAAGAAAGAAATACACTATATGCCGACAAGCACTGCAGCATACCGAGGAATCAATTAAACGTCGAAAGGCTCGTTTTATTAATCCAGAATACATCATCGCATTCCGAGATTAAAGTACACGAGAAAGATATTTAGATTTCCGAGATGCGAGATTAGGAGAGAGAGAGAGAGAGAGGGAGATCGACAGGAGCCGTTCGAAAATTTTTTCAAATTGGATCGCAGGGAGGAGAGATGGAGATAAGAAAGGAGTAAAGGGGCTTATCAAAGCTACTGCTGCTGCTGCTGCTGCTGGGCACACATGATCGATCGGTAGCCAGATGGATCACCTGCGCCTCTGATGCAGTAGTGGACGACGACTAAGATGCATCTCTCTTTGCTGATGCACATAGTCGTTTGCTTGTCTTATATAGGTATACCTATATGTATATATATTCTCGGGAGGTGAGATAGCGCGATTGCATTCTGGGGATGTGTATTGTGTGCGTTGGATTCCTTTTCTTCTTCATTCAATGGTAGATTGTTACGCTTTTTCACCTATTGAGAGACTTTTTTGTTCTGGAGCGTGTAATTATATGAGGGGATTTATGATTTATATATTATAGGCTTCCGTTTAGTATAAAAACGATTACACGCGATTGATATATAATTATTCGATTCGAAACTATGCTTTGAATTGATAATTTACTTGTGTTTAGATTAACACAAAGGCATAATAATACACGCGGTTTAAATAACAAAACAAAATATATCCGAAATCAAGCCCATCACGTAAAATATAAATTCTCAAACGCGATCCGCCCTAAAATTCTCAACAAAGTGCGAATAACAATCATCAAAATTTAAAACCGGCAATTAAAACCCACATAACAACCTGTCACACCGTTCCCCTCCGAAAAATCCCTCCAAAAAAAGAACTAACTCTCTCTCTCTCTCTCACGTGTATAATAATCCGAACTTATAAAAGCACTTCACGATGCAAATGATTCCCCGGCAATATATACACATACATACCTATGCAGTATATATATAGGTAGCAGCCGCAGAGGCCCTTTATGCAGACTCACTCAACGTCAAAGAATGCGGGCGCGGTAGCCGCGCTCCAGCAGCCAATAGAGAGCGAAGGACTAAAACAAGTCGCGGCGCGGTGTCCCTATCTAACGAGAAATCTCCAATTAAAGGGCCTTACATATATATACATACACCTATACGTATATATACACTCCCCTAAGGGTGAAACCGTGTATATATATGTGTGCGTGTGCCGATGCTTGGCTACCTGAAGCATGCACACGCGAGATTCATTTCGATCTCGGTCCGCTCGATTCGAAAGTCTCTCCCTATATACTCTCGTTTCGTTTCGGCTCTTGCGTGTACGATGCAGTTTTAAGTTACCAACAGAGAGAGAGAGGGTTATATACCTATATCGGGTTGAATTCGATGATCTGGCGTTATTTGGCTCCCCCCTTGGATGCTGCTGCTGTTGCAGCAAGCTTTATATTCATTAAATTTTTAATTGTTATACTCAATTCGTATGTGATTCTGCAGCTTTTTTAATTCTTCTTCGTGTAATTGCGGTAGCCTATCTCGAGATTAATATCGATCGGTATTATATATTGACGTCGGATATATCAGAAGAATAAACGCGGTGTTTACCGAAAAAGCAAGTTTTATCGTCTTTCCAAAACGCAACTCGAGCATAATATATACATAATATACAATAATAATCATTCTTAATATCTTCCGGCGGCGATTCTCTCTCTCTCTTGGGCGCGCGTGTGAGCAAAAGCTTATCTAATTATATATGTACAAGCGCGTCGTATTCGAGAAACTTGTAATTGTGTGTCCTGCACTGAAGAGAGACGAAAGTGCACATGTGCGTGTCGATCGAATGGATGACGAGCGCGCGAATTTTAAGAGAGATTAAGGTTGCTTGGTCAGTCCACGCCCGGTTCTGTGCGCTGAGAGATGTGTATATGTAAGTCAGGAGGGAATTACGTTTTTTGGGCGCGGTTATTGCGGTGTACAGATTCTTTTCGGAGTTTCTTGGAATTGGGATAAGCTTTTTCTTTTTTTTTTTTGAACGTTGCAAGTGTAACGTTGTAATTGAAGTCTTGGAATTATTTAACTATAGAAAATAATCAAAATTAATAAATTGAGTGTTTGATACTCTATACTAACACTACAAAAAAATTCAAACGTTCAAAATAAAAGCAAACGCGAGAACTGACCAGCAAACTTTTGAACCGGAGAGTCCCCGAATATAAGTCCAGCTCAGCATCGGCGAAATCTCACACATTATATACCTATACAAGTATACACAGGTGCATAAAATATACGTCTTTATTCAGCTCGACTGCAGCAGCAGCAGCGCACTTTTGACGGGATTTTCAGGCCGTCACGTGCAGAGAGCGCAGCGCTCTCGGAATTATTGAAAGGCGTATTACTCGATTCTTTTTTTTCATCTTACTTTTCATTCACGCTCCTCCTGACGAGATAGCTTTATCTTAACGGTGAACTCTCTCGCCGTGTCGGAGAGTGAAGTAAGTAGGGTGTGAACCTTTTCTCCCTGAGATATATCAATATATATTGTCCTTTTTTTATAAGAATTCAAGAGTTTTTCTCTCAACTAACCATCAGTATTTTGAACGATATATGTACAAACAAGTATATTACATATCCCAATTAACGGACACATAATAAGTTTTCGTTCGAAAAATCCCAGACAAAGCGGCGAAAAAACTTGCGTCTTTCAAGCAACTCTCGCTATATATATATAGAAGTGCATCGCCGTGAAAAGGTAAAATTAACAGGTCTGATCCCGGGCTGGCAAAAAAAAAACGAGAAGAAGAGTCTGCTGGTGAAGCCGCAGACGGAGGAAGCGGCGGCGCGGCTGCGGCTGCAAAAAAAAAAGAAGGAGAAGAAGAAGCTGCAGACGCGAAATTAACAGAAACTGCAGCAGTGAATTACGCTGTGTCTCCGGTGCAATTTTAAAATTCATTATACCGACCAAAATCACAGCTCCTATAAGAGACAACTACTACGTCCACGTGTGTCATGGAATACACATAAAGTTTGAGCAGTACATCGTGTGTATGTGTATTAGCTAAAAGTCCTTTATGACGTGGATGAAAGTCATCCTTCCGCTCGTCTCGCTCTTGGTGTCTGTTGGTGTGTGCTACAGCTCTTTCTCTCTATCCCTTCGCGAACGAGCGTGCGAAAGCACGTTTTTGCGCGCGGAATTTCAATATATGAGTGTGTGGGTGCGGAAGATCGGTTTTTTGAGAAAGAGACGGGCTTTTTTAGTAAAATTTTATTATACAACGGAGTATGTATATAAACAGCGTATACAGCCAACCTTTTCTCAATCGTTTCTTTTCCAT
This sequence comes from Cecidostiba fungosa, assembly GCA_900474305.1. NCBI lineage: Eukaryota > Metazoa > Arthropoda > Insecta > Hymenoptera > Pteromalidae > Cecidostiba > Cecidostiba fungosa. Next base: position 41,289 of record UCOJ01000131.1, on the reverse strand, counting down.
CTTTGCGTGTGCAAATTTCACCGCACCTATATATATATAATACACACATCAGTATATACACGCATACTTAGGTCGAATTCAAGAGCAAAAAAGATACATATACTTACAATCGACATGCGGCGCGAAAAGTAAGTCATAAATATAAACCACAGCCTATAACGAAAGCAGCTCTCGCGCAATCCCCGAAGCGAAAACGATCATACGAAGAAAGGAAAAAAAAAATAACGAGTCGGAACCGCACCAAGAGAAAGAGAGAGAGAGAGAGAGATAGGAAGCCGCAAAGGACAGTCTCTCTCGAAGAAGAGAAAAAAGAGTCATCGACTGCACACGCGAATTATATATGCGACTTGAGAGCGAAGATGAGATGTAAACGAGCAGCTTTGTACTCGTATAAACGAGTGAGTGAGAGGAAGAAAGGTGTTATCGGAGGAGAGATAAGAAACACCCGCTCAACGTACTCGGTGAGGTAGAAATTCGCGAGTGTGAAGTATTTGAAATTTTGATTGCTTCTCGCCCTACACACTTAAAATATAAAACTTCACGTATATAAGATATTCAACATTTTTCAGTATACAAAAAAAAACAAGTATAAATAGAATTCGAGCTTGGCGAATGCATAATTCGCATAATTAAAATTTAACGAGTATTTTTTCATAAAAACATCTGTCAGAGTGAGAGATAATAACAGGGTGAGAGAAATGTATCAGTGAAAGAGAGAAGCCATGTATATACGAGGAGGAAGATTGAAGTGAGAATAAGAGCAAAGCCATAAGAGAGAGAATCGCCTGGGAGATGCCGTAGATTGATGGAGAAGAGAGAAGAACCGAGAGGGCTGCAGCGCGCATCAGAGATAGGCATGTAAAAGAAAGAGATAAAGCGGAATTTGTGTTTTGAAGAGATTGCTATATACCTACAGCAGGAGAGAAGGCTGTGTGTAATTTCGTGTAATTTTGGAAGTTTTGTCGAAATTTTTCGTGTACACCGTTCATTTTTTTTCTTCTTCCCCTCGCGACGATGTTTGCACAGGGTCTTTCTTTTAATACGTCAACGATTTTTTTCTCTCCGTATACAGTGTAATATACACTCGAGATTCGAAAAATTTGAATATGCGCGCGAAAAGTCCCGCAATATAACGACGAAGTCTCGAGAAACAAGGGCATACGAGGAATTAGTCAATAAGAGCGCAGTATAATATATACGAAAGAGAGCCGAGGGATAAGGCAAATATTAAAAGTGAAAGAGAAAGGAAGAAGGCGAGAGAGAGCGAATAGGAAAAAAGGAGTAAATAAGATCCTCGCGGACAAACAAGCAAAGGGAAAATAAAGAGCGTTTGTATGTCGAAGCAATAAAAGAGCAGCAGCAGCAGTACAAAAGGATCTTTCTCTGAGTTCGAGTGCGAGAGAAGGACGGCAACAAGGTGAGAAAGAGAATTAGCGAGCGACGGCGAGTTTAGAAAAAAGGTCCTTAAATCGCATATTAAAAGAGAACTGCTGCTGCTGCTGCTGTTGCAAAAAGAGCCTCTCGAAATAGAGAAAATGAACGACGACGAAGCTTCACGTTGATGCAAAGAAAGGACTCGATCCGCGAAGAAGAAGAAGAAGAAGAAGGACGGTAAGAAAGCGAGAAGGAGAATTAGTGAATGAGGCGCGAGAGAGAGAGAGAAGCTCTCCTCTCGTATTAAACGAAAAAATAGTTTTTTTCGAAAGAGAAAGAAAAAGAGGAGCGCGTGTGCATTAAAACCGAGAGGAGCAAAAGGGGCAGAGCCGCAAAGCGAAAAAATAGTCGAGCAAAAAATCGAAGAATAAGAAACGAGAGAGGGAGCAAAAGGAAGATCTGTGTGTGTGTGTGTGTGTTGTGTGTAAGGCCCCTTCTTTTCGGCCTCTCCGGACTGCGAGTCTGTGTATAGCACACACAGCGGACGAGAGAACGCCCTTGACTCGGACTCTCCTCTCTCGTATATATATATACATATATACATACATACATGTGTATATCTATACACACTAGTCTGGCGGCTATACGGCGGGGGAGTGGGACCGTCGTCGTCGCGCGCTCGTGGCCTTGGCAGAGCCGGCTTGTGTCTCGCGGTCGCCACTGCTAGCCTGCTGTTTAACAGCGTTTCTCAATCAACGGCGCTCTTTTTGCAACTGGCCCTTTTTTTCGATCGCACACACTCGGTTTATATTGTATTGTATCGTATTATGTATATATAGGAGGCTTTTAAAATCGAGTGACACGATCGCAAGCTTATCTCTCTCTGTTTCTCGTGACATTTCCAAACGGTAATTCTCCCAATTAAAGCTTTGCCAGTGCACCCGCGCAACTATATGGCACGTACCGTTCTGGTCCCCTCCTTTTTTTCTTCTTCTTTACTTACGTAAGCCTTTCTCCTCCGAACGCATATACACATACACGGCTTACATAAAAAGCGCGCCGATTTACAAGAGATCGGTATGAGCGTACTTTCTTTTATATTGTGCGAGAAAAATTGAAACAGTGTGTGTGTGTGTGTACCACCCCGATAGCGGTATCGTTGCGTATTTTATATATATCCTTCTTTTCGACTGATTAATGGCGTCCAGTTGGTTATTTACTGTCGGATGATTGACCGATAATTCGGGGATTGTGTTTCGGGCTGATGCTTGGTGACGGATCGGTTGCTGGATCGGTATATAAGGGACACGAGTTTATTCTGCTCTGAAGTGACTCGGTGTGATCCTATTTCTACACACAGTATAAGAACACGTTCAAATTTATTTTTTTTGACAAAAAAAAAATCGTTAGCTTCACTTCCTGAAAAAAATAATAGTAGCCCGCAAAAACCTCGACTTCAACCCGGTAACCGTGAAAAACAAATATTAATTTAAAACAAACCGAGAGTATAACACACGCAGAGAGAGAGAGAGAGAGAGAGAGACAGAGAGAACGGCATACCGCGGCGGGCGCCATCGGAAAAATCGTTAACGGCCGGCTATTCAAGGTCAGTGGCCAAATGATTCTTTCTCTCTCTCTCTCAAGCTCCCTCTCTATCCTTCGCCGACTACTGCACAAGTATAGTAGTATAGTAGCTTCATTAATGTCGCTGCTGATGCTGCAGTCGAGTAAGAAACGCCCTGTTCGAAAGGAATGATTTTAAAAACATTTTTTTTTCAATTTGTTGAAGAAAGGCACTTGCTGCAGAGCTTGTGTCTTAAATGAATTTACAGCTGAAGATTAAATCGTGCTTTACAGCAATCCGCGAGATTTTCTTGATAAACCGAAATCATCATCAACGCGATAACGAAGGAAAGTAAAAAAAAAGAATACACACTCCCCGGAAGAAAGTCGGACGTTATATGTGTTAATCTCGCTCGCGCTGAAATTTTATAGTAATTTTTTCTCTCGGGAATCCAGCTCTTTTTCTCTCTCGCTATAAAGCAGCTGATTACGCGAGATTTACGAGTTTTAACGCTAATTGTACATACCTCGGCGAAAAAGCCATGTAAATTCGCCAATTGTACAATTAATCCGAGCAAATTGCGCGGCGTCTATTATATACTTTCACGTGATATCCGAAAATCCAATAAAATTCTTTTCCTCTCCTGTAAATTCGATGCTAAGTGCTCGCAATCGACATAAAAACTTGCGGTATCCGTTCAGAGAAGGAAAAAAGAGAGGGACTCGAAAAATGAATGGCGTAAAAAGAAGTACGTGGATTTTGAGTGTAATAAGAATGAAGAAATTCAATCTTGATCCGAATATCGAATTTCTGAAAAAAAAAAATTAATATGCAAATAGTTGATGTGAATTTTTGTTTAATTGAAATGTCAAGTATATAATCGAGTGCGTGACACTGATAAAAGCTTCGATTTACGACAGATTATAACTAATAATTCAACATACACGTATATAATGAACTCCCTAATTTAAAGCAGAGATACAAAAATAAGTTCAATAATTAATTAACTCACTAAAAAGAAAAAGTTTCATCCGCGCATAATAAAATTCGATCTAACAATAAAACCGCAATCAAGGAGCCGATATCGAGAGGGCATAAAAAACGCCTCCAATTGAATTAACAACTAAATAAATCAAGCTCAAAATCATTGGTCAATTAAGCTGAACGCGCGCGCGGGGGCAAAATAAAAGAAACTCTCAACAACTTGGAATCGCGCGCGTACTTAAAATTAACCGTAAAAGAAAGAAGATCAAAGCCGGGCGCGAGACTGGCCTTAAAAAGACGAGTCGACAGGGAGAAATAATGTACAGCACCTGAAGAAACTTTGTGGAAAAAACCAAAGACGGGTAGCTCTTATATATTATGACACTAATAATACTGTCGATCAAAATTTTCGTCGACGACACGGCTAGATAAGGATTTATACATCAGGGTCTCTTTTCTTTCTTTTTTCAAGCTGTTGTAGGGACTAATTCTTTTTCAAGTTTTACGGTCGGCTTTTAGCGGCGATTAATTAATTTTTATCTCGCTCTCGTCGTTGTTCCCCCAGTTTAGATGTTTCCTCGCGATACAGCTTGTTTCTGGGACTTTAAGTATTGTGTAATACGGTATAGAGAATCAGACTGTCCCTTTTTTCTCTCTCCCTCATTTTCGAGTGTAATATCGCACTTTTATATATATCGATACTCTCGACAGACTATAAAGTTGCTGCGCTAATTTCGTTCGATTAAGTATTTATGAGGCTCGCGATTTTCCTTTTTCACCGCGAAAAAACGCCCGATTTAATTGGCTACACAACGACTAAAAAATAAAAAAAAAGAATCCTCGTCCATCAAGGATATAAAATATAGCTCAATCCTCGCACACTTTTCGCGTGCGACCGGCATAATTAAAAGCGTCGGAAAAGATCGGCAGTAAAATTTTAATGGAGACTAACTAATTAATTAACAATCTCTCTTATATATACGGGCCGCCACTGCCCTTCACCTCCTTAAAATAAAAATCGTCTTTCCAAAAATCCGTGCGATCTTATCTCGCGTCGATTCCTTCCTCGTCGTCTCAAGCGTGTAATTGCGTGTACCTGTCGGTCGGAAGAGAGAAAAAGAGCGTAACTCGAGCCCCGAAAACGTCGACTGCGCTGCTACTGATGCTGGAAGAAAAAAAAGGGCCGCTTATATATATATATATATATATATATAGTGTGGTTCATTAGAGCTGAGAGTGTATGTAGCCCTTAAAGGAAAAATATATGGACTCTCTCTTTTTCTTTGCCTCCCGCGAGCGTGCGACGACAGTGTGTATGGAGTGGATGTAGGTAAAACATATATATCAGGCGATGGCCCACATTTGGGAGGCCTTTTTCCGGGAATGAAACTAACTGGACTGTTGGATAACTGTGGTGTGGGTGAGGGTTTATAAATGCGAAAGTATGTATATATGCGAGCTTTTTTCGCACGGTTTTAATCGGATTAATAATATGTGTGCGGTACGTGCGTTTGATTTTTATACAAAATTTAACTTAAACTTTTTTTGAGTAAAAATTTTATCCAGTCAACATAGAACATGACTCGTGTATTCAACAATAACTCAAAAATGTATCCAAAATTGCGCTGATTCCATAAAAAAAAAGATAACCCATTCTTATACAGAACCCCAGCAAACTGGATAACTCAATTACAATAAAATTTGCATAAACGCAGCAAATGCAAATTCTCAGAGATCGTCACTCCATTATACAATCACATCCGACAAAAGCCACAGAGAGAACATATAACCAAGACTATAAAGGGCCGGACTAGCTATAACCAATTCTAACCGAGAGTGAGAGAGAGAGCAAAACTCTCGCGCGAGTTTATAGACGACGACGATGCAGAGAGAAAGAGTCAAGAGAGAGAAAGATATATAAGTACGCGGCAGAGTCGTTGACTTTCGAAACGAGTTGACGCGCGCGCGAACGGGTTCAAGGTTCACGAACTTGGCACGTCGCGGTCGTCCGGCGGCGCAAAAGCGAGAGAGAGAGAGAGAAAATGCGGACGACAGAGTATATAGCTGCAGCAGCAGCCTTCGAGACGAGGGACAAAGAAAGAATTAGAGACTATACTACTGGCTTCTGCTGCTGAGAGATGGACCGCCGAGAGTGAGAGTGAGCCGATGAAAGAGCTCTGCGAAAATATATATAAATAGACATATCACACACACACACTGCGATTCTTTATATCTTCTCGCAACTTTGTTTTTCGATTGTACTACAACACAGTCTCGAGATTCTCGATCGGAATAACTGACACATACGACATCACATAATAAGCTTCATCATCACGTTATCGCGCGCGGGAATATAACCTCCTCTCTTATAAATTTAATTACTTTCCAAAGCCGTCACAGGCGAAAAAGAGAAAGGCTCGCGTTCGTTAACCTGTGCAGCGCCTAGATATAGAAAGAGAGAATTAAAAAGAAAGATTATTTTTCGCGCGCGTGTGTATATAAACGACACACGTCGAAGAACAAACAGTCAAAGAGAGAGAGAGAGAGGGTGAAAAAAGAAAGAAGACGAAGGAGCCGGCTAAATCCGATTTCTCGATTCGATTCTATCGACCCGCACGAGTGCGCGTCGTGTACGTGTATTTTTTTTTTTTCGTTTGCAACAGAGAGAAAGACCCTTTGCATGCGCGCGATTCGAGACACTCGCCGATAACGCGCGAGCCGACCGTCGCCACGGACAACGCGACTGTGTGGGTATGCATGCACGAGAAGCGTAATGAGAGAAAAAGGGCGGACGTGAAAAAAATTCTTTTGTCTCGTTGTTTTTTTTTGTATTCTTATTAATTTAATTATTATTGTTTGATATATTTTTATTTTATACTCGCGCTTATTGTAATTATAAATTAAATTCCAGACTGACTTTCAAATTTCCCGCCGAGACAAGTTTATCGAACGCGCGAATCTCTCTCTCGGCATAAGCGTCAAGTCATATATAACCCAATAACTTCATCGATCATCAACTCGACGCGATATTTAAGTTTGCAATAATATACACAATATACGCGATGTATACTATACATCCCTTTTCTTATTCGTTCCGAGAGCTTTCACCCGTATAACAAGAGCCTTTTTAACATAATTACGTGTGTCGGAAGGGAATATCGCAAGTTTATATTATTATATACGAATCACATGTATACAAAACGTGCAGCGAAAAACTTACGTAAATATGGTGCACAGCCATATATACATACATTTTATCTGATATATATATATCGGACCGTTCGATTATTATTTCGCGCGTCTGTTATAATACGGCCGACGAAAAGTTTTGTCCATTCGACGACGATTACGCCCTGATGTACTTATTAAGTTCCTTTTTTTTCTTTCCCAAGTCCGCGAGTATACTTTGCGGTCTTAATATTGTGAGACACGGCGCGCATGGAAAGGCTGTAATTAGGCGGCGCGAGAGAGAGAGCTTTTTTTTTAATTTTTTTGCGCGGGTAATTCCTTTCGGTTTTGCGCGCACGTGGGTATATATATGTGGATTTATGTGTAACGCGATATTCTTATGTAAAAGGTGAATGTCACGAGGGAAAATGGAAGTTTTTTCATTATGAGTGTTGAGGTCGCTTGTCTTTATGAGTGAATTTTAGATTATCGGTGTTTTCTTTTTGTTTTAAGCATTGGGTTGATCAGTAGTAACAGGCGGAATTAGCGAGACGAACTAACATTTCATTTTTTTTACGTTCATTCGTTAAGTACAAAAATTAATTTTTTAAAAATTCAATCATAAGTACTGATGTGTAATGCCTGATGTACACACACAGCTCAGGAATAAACTTCAATTCAAACAATATTTGCAAAATCGAGTTCTCGTAAATCAACAAAATTCCGGCCACATCACACCCGAATTCATTAAACCCCCGAATTTGATAAACCAATAATTTATACATATAATATTTATCATCCGCATGAATAATGCATCGTAAATCACTTATACATATATAGCTCAAACGCAAACCTTAGCCATCTCCGCATATCAGATACATTCTCTTTTTCTCCTCTACTCTCGCTCACACATATATCCCTTTTCTCTTTTACCTCCGCTTCTTTTTACCTTCTCGCGTGCCTGTGCACGTCCCATTTTTCGAAACACACGCATATATATAGTATACACACTGCACATATATCTCGCGTCCTCAGCGCGAAACTGATTGATTCGTCGCGGGGATTTTCGGTTTTTCGCGATCATCGGCACTTTATTTTTCCATTTCTGCGCCGCATTGCTGTGTGCGCTTTTTAATGGAGAGAAAATCGAGGAATAATTATCGAGACAGTTTTTTAAAATAATATATTATTAATTCATTTTTCATATATGTATTATTATTATTGTTAGGGACCTCTCGACAAAATCCTTATACAGGCTTCTTTACAGTCAGTTTAAAAGTACACCATATTTTGAAATTAAATTTCCTTCTATATAATAAATTCAATGTTTAATTACTCTATACAAAAAACAAAACATCCTCCTTTCTCCAAAACAATTTCATCGATCCATAACCACCTCCAGCTGCACATCTAACCACCTTAACGACTCCCACACCCATCCATTCAGCTATACACTATACCATCAGACGAAAACTCGCAATCGCATGTTCCGTCGCATCATCGCGATGAATGTGGCGACGCGAAATGAGAGTGCGGCGCACGGGACCGAGACGCTCTTGCGAAGAGTCTAAAGTGAGGGGAGCTGCTGCACACGCTTGGTTTCGAATTTTTTTTCTTCTTTTTTTCGTCGTCGTCGTCGTCGGTGCTTCGTTTTGCTTCTTTAGTTAATTCGGTTTCTCATCCCGCTATGTATGTATATCGGCTTCCTTTTGAAAAAGTCGCTGAGGAGTATGGGAAAATGCAAATAACGTTAATTACTATAACTATATACTGCACACAACACACGTGATGCTCGACAAAAAATATTCCGAGCGAAAGACGGACTATTCAGACGAGAGCGAAAGAAAAATGCTACCAGACGACGACGAGTAGTCGAGAGGGAAGAAAGAAAGAAAGAAAGAAAGAAAGAAACACCCTCTCTGCAACGACGACGTGTGTATTCGAAATCGCGTGTGAGGTAGAACAAGTGCATTCATATAGTCCAGACGCTCCGGAGAAGATATGTATGTATTTTTTTCTCTCTGTCTACTGACGTATACGTCGGGTAGTTTGCTGCGGAGAAGATTATTACACGGTAGTTCCTTCAGTTTTTGAATGAAAAAGGAGTTTGCCAATCGAGCGGTAAACGCTTTGTGGTTTTCTAGTTTCTCAATCTCTCGAGCGAAAAAATTACACCGCACAAAAGAACACTCGACATACCGATATATACATTCCCGAGATTTAAATCCATTCACCTGTTATATATATATACATTATCCAGACGCCTGTCTTCTTCTTCCCCTTAAAAATAAAAAAAAAAGAAGAGCCGAGTGCGTGCGTCGCCCATTGAAAAAGGCTCTTACTCTGAAACAAGGTCAAAGCTGAGCTCGAGTAGAGAGGGTATATAGGAGTAAAAGCAGGGTGTCTGTGAATTTAGGGCGCGGAAGGTATAAGATTGTCTGAAGGGGAAAAAAGCCGCGATTTGCTGGTTTATTATGCGGGTTTGAAGATGATGGGGAAATTCGACAAGTTTATATTACTGATGATTAAATATTTGTAGCAAATAAATATCGCGAGTTAAAATCGATCGAAAATCAATCAATTGCGAGTATAAACAGGCTTGTAAGTCGCACTTGTGCGAAAATAATTCACGTTCCGTAAAACGCGTGTGATTATGTAACACATAATTAATATTCCCCTGATCCACTCTCGATAAGGAGAGAAACAAGTGGCGACGTCGCGTAAAAATGAAGTACGAGGTCGCGAGCCAGTGATGATACAGCGTCAGAAGACATGCTTGAAAATACATAAAAAAAATTAAAATTTAAAGTTGCGTCTTTCAGAGATATTATCAAAATTCACTTTAATTCATATAAATATATAGACAACAGACGCGCTAAACTCCCACACCTTCCTCACAAACAACCCTACGCACTATAAGCCTTCGATCCAAGAAAAAGCGCATCAGCCATACCTCCATAAACAGCATGGCGTACCAATACACATACACCTCGACTCGAAGCGCCACTACAGGCTTACAGTCAGCATCCTTCCACTTGGCCTACTACTCCAGTGCGGGAGTAGGTATACACATACAACACACTGTAGTCTGTGTATACGTGCGCGACGAGAAGAAAGACGAGTAAAAAGGATCGCTTATATAGTCGTGCGCGCATTTCTGAGCTTTCCTTTTTCCTCGACCACTTCCTGCAGCACGAACTTTTTTTTTTATATAACAAGACACCGTGTGGAGAATCGATGGATTTCTTTCGAGTGATGATCTGCTCTTGGGGACATCAGTCGCCTGACGTCATCAGACACGTCCGCGTGTATAATCGAGCATTAAACAGTATATAGCGATTGAAAGCGAAAGAAAGAAGAGAATAAAAAAAGGATACCGCGCGCCCTCGGAATAGAAATAAACGATCGAGCGAAGACAGAGAAAAGAGACGAAAAGAGTATAGTGTGTTGCGTAACGGAGAGACAGGTTGTTGCTCGCGGGAGAGGATTTTTCGTTTTTCGGACATTTGCCGCGAGTTTTAGTAACCCTTTTGCGGTTGCGCTTATTCAATGGCGCTTGTGTGTACCTTTTTGCTTAACTCGGTTCATTACAAGCCTTGCTACTGAACTCGAATATTATTGCATTTATTATTATTATACGGACTAAACTATACTTTACGACAACACTGCAATCATAATATACGTTAAATTCTCAAGTTTCTATTCCGCACAACTTTTCTCGCAACAACATCCTCCCAATCGTTAAAACACTAGCTCTCTCGAAAGATATTCGAAGCCTACAAAAACTTCCCCGTCCGCTTCTCTTTCTCCCTCTGAAAAAGAATATTTAATTTCCCATTCTTCATTACAGCCAGAAGCTCAACCTTCCGAGACTACTACTATTAAAGTCCGGCCGCGACGTCGGAGCGAAAAAAACAAACGCAGAGAGAGAGGAAAAAGCGAAGCACAATATATATACCTATACCGGCCGCGTTATACACCACTGTAAAATTAGCAATTAAACAAGGGCAAAAAGCAACGGCGCATAAACGAGAGCGCGACGACTCGGATTTGCATATCGAGATGAAACGAGAGAGAAAGAGACTGTGGGCTGCGCCTACGCCAATGAAAAACGACCGTCGACCTTCGGAATCGCGCGCGGAGAGTGTATGACCGTTTTTGTTCCCGACCTGAGGCTGCGAGAGAGAGAAAGAGATGATATAGGATACGTGGCTGAACACGAAATGGGTGGAAGGAAGATTGATCGGTACGCTGATTATTCTTATAACAATGACTTTTTTTTTAATCGTATAGACGAACGGTTGAAATAATCTTCGTGACACAATTTTTACTCGATTATAAAAGAACGATCGTAAACCGAAGCGTTACGAGCACTAAAATATTATATAGTATATCTCGAATTTAATATTGTCAATCAATTAAAGCGAAATAAACAGGATCCGAAACCCGTAATAACAATTCCCGGAATAAGTCTAACGCACTGCACGTAATGTGCAATAATGAATTTCGAAGAGCTTATAATCGCACGAACGAGCATAAATTCCGGCGAATTAAAATTGTTAATACACTTATACACATGCACACACAGGTGCGCGCACTGGTTTATCGCGGACGTTTCGTTCATTATCCCCTGCATTAACGCGAGGATTATATACGTTCTGATGACTTCCCTTCGTAAATCATCTCTGGCGTTTATTGATAAAGGAAGAGAGAATTCGGTCATTGAGTGCAGCCAATAAAAAAATATAAAGCTCGGTATCACGCACAGATAGGGATAATACTCGAAAATTACGGATTTTTTTTTTAAAGAGCTTCGTGTGAAACAATTTTCAAAAAAGAAACTGTTATATTTTATTTTTGGAGCATTAAGATAACTTGACGAGATTGAAGAATCCAATATGATTTATTAAATATTTTCGCAGTCGCGTACAGTGGAAGAGAGAATTTTAAGAGAATGCAGAGAGGCCAGGGCAAATAGAGTATGTCTAAAGGAAATATAGATTCTATATTTGTGTTGGATATGCGAAAAAAATTTCGAGTAAAATACACAAGGGGTACGTGCGACTTGAAGAAATATATCGGGAAAAATATGGAACTGTTTTTCTAGCTCTCTCTATACTACTCTCACCAAATATTCTTACAAAACAAAACAGAAGTGCATATATAATTGAGTTATTGTTTTTTTAATGAAAATACATCATCGCTCGTGTTGACCCGAGCTACATGCATACATAAATACACAAAGATATACATTTTGTATTCCTACGTCTTAAATATTCTCAAATGCAAAAGACAACTACATACACTTCTGTCTATATAAGCTAAAGTTACTGCATCATTCAAATGTAATATTTATCACTCAAGTCGCGCACATATATATAAAACGTCTCGGCGGTGCACATTTTTATTGCCGACATTGTGCGAATAAAAATGTCTTTCGACAAGACGGACGCATCATTTCTACTTTTTGCATCTAGATAATATGCACATCATTCGCACTTTGATCCTGATGTCCTTAACAACGGGGACGTGTGTGTATACTGGGTGACGAGATCGTTAAAAATTTAACGATACTTTTATTTACGCAAACATCGCGGAGACTCGTATAATTATACGCGGCTGAAGTGAAGCGAACGTTAGAATATAATTATATGAAGAGCCTTTGATATGCACGAAGTTTATATTTATATAAATTTATTAAAGCGATAAAAGCTTCCTTCGATTGATCCTAATCGACGGCCTCGAACATCCATACCAACATAAATATAAGAAATCGTCACCTCGTATACATAATATACTCTCACCACGCGTGTCCGCAAGTATTATCTTCTCTCTTTTTGCTCTTTTCCGCTACTTCTCTCATCCTCTCGTCCGTGCGTTGAATTAGGATCGACACTTGGCCGTCGTCGACATACGTATATATATTCTATTGCGGCGTGCGAATTTATTTTCGAATTTCATGTTTTAAACAGCAGTGACTTTGAATATTAAACAGCTCTCGCTTCGCACAGTAGTATATAGCTATACGGCGAAAAATCTTCGATAGAATTTTTCAAGGCTGGCCGAGCTCACATATACCGAATCAGAAAGAAAGAGTATAGTATAATATAGAGAAGACAGGCACGACTGTGGTAATTTTTCGTCGCAGCTACAGAAACCGGTAGCTGCGATGTTATGCTTCTTAATTATTTTACATAAATATTATGATCATTTTGTTTACAGGTAATTACTCGTCGATCAAACAATCAGACAGTACGATTACATCCAGCGAAAATATGTGTATAATTATGTTTCTAATATATTATAATTATAACGATTCTGTTTTACCTTTCAGACTCACGCATACACAACGCTTTCGTTTAATTAATAACTTTCAGCGCCAATCGATTGTGTATACAATTGCGTCGTCCCAAGCGTGTAATATTCATTCTCAATTTTTCTCCGATACAGCAGAACTACGCCGTCGTTATAATCCACTATACGAAAAAAAACTAACAATCATATATATTCCAACATAAAACGTCGACGTTTAAAATAAAAACCATAATAGTAGGTACATAAAAATATACCACTTGGACAGTATAGCGCACGCATCAGGTATAGTGTCGCAAGCGAAATAAAAGCCGATTGAGCATTCTTCATCCCCCTCCGTTTGAAAAAGTTTTTTTTTCCCGCGGGCGCCGCAAATTCAATACGTAAAGTCGCGAGAGAAAAATGTATACACAAGCAGGTGAGCGAGAGTAGCCTCTCCCGCGTTTTCTTCGCAAGCTCGTACAAAGCACATGGGATAATTCCGCCACGTATATACATAAAAGTATATATATATGAAGCATAGATTATATATATGCACATACAGAGCCCTCGCGCGAAAAAGAACACTGCGAGCGAATACAGTGGTACATTATATGGTAAATTACGCATTACATATACACAATGAGCGATTCTGCTTAGAATGAGCTATACACATATATACGCGCAGTGTTTTTTTCACCGGAGGGACGACTAACCGAACATACGTACTGTAGTGTGACTTAAACTCGAAAAAAAAAATGAAGAAATGAGGGTTTATAAAAGAGGAATGTGTGATGGGGTGTGCAAGAGAGAGAGAGAGAATTTATCGCGTAAACCGATCGAGGCGCAAATGATTTACGAGGCATCTCTATTCGTTTATATATATGTACTATATATATATCCGCACACAACTCGTGATAATCTCGTACCATAGCTGCCTATACAACGTATTTAACCCAACGACATGTAATACGCCGACGGAGAGTAGAGGGACGACATTTTCATACATTCAATGTCCGAGTTTAATAATATACACGTGCGTGCGCGAGTCTCTCTTTTTTTAAGCCGAAAATCGCGAGCTTTTGAGTTTTTACTTAATAAATTCCGTTATCTACTTCTGCACCGAAATCATGTTTTAACCAAAAGTCGCTCTCTCGTACATTATCAGCGAAAATTTTTCAACGCGTTATATGTATACGCGTTATTATTATAACGAGAAATATGTACGGCAAACCTGTTCGCTCTTTTAAACGAGATAATACACTGGCAGTTGAAAAATGTAGACTCGCGCGAGCTTTATTGCAGCAAGGATTTATGGAAATAAAAAAATGCAATCCCTTCACTCTCTCTCGGTTCTTACAATCACACACGAATGGAAACTCACTCGCCGTTCGTTCGATCATTCCATTAATTTCTTTATTCCGTGAAAATTTTCGACGGCCCTCCCAAGAAACGCCACGTTTTTTCTTATATAGCGGATATATGCACACTCGACGCTTCGTGTGTATACATTATAATATATACAAAGTCGAAAAATTGCAGACACATAAATTTCGCGCCGAAGAACACGGCGATGGGATTTGAATTTAAAATAGCCGTATATAGGGATATTTATTTCTCGAAATGGCTTTTATTCTTTCTCTTTCTAGCCTCGAGAGAGAGAGAGAGAGAGAAGATATAGGTAACGTGTTTATTTTTCGGTTTAATTGAACGACGCTTTTACTTTTTTTTTGTCGTCGCGTGTATTACTTGGGACGGCCGAGAGAGAAGCATGCAAATAGACTGTTTACTTGTGCAAATTCGCACTCGAGTATACGAATCGAATAACCGACCCTATATCGCGCGCGCATTTCCATGACAATCCTCGTCGCGGATCATGAAGTTGATTAGAGGGACAACGTGTGTAACGCCTCGTGGATTTTCAAACCGATGCTTGTGTCTGTGTGTGTGTATGTGTGTGTGTGTGTGTGAGCTACTCATAGAAAATGAATTTTCGTCTCGATATTATAACGGAAAAAAAGTGCGGTACAGGAGTTTTTTCTCTCTTTTGAAAGATTATTCTTTCCGGATTAAAGAAAATAAAAACATTCACGTTTAGCGTAATCTCTAACTCAAGCATTTATAGCGTATGGAAAAGAAAAACGTAAAAAAAAAGTAATAATAATTAATAACGAGTAATAATCTTCACTGTCATTGTCATTTATCGAAGCTATTTACGTCGAAGGATGGAAAGGAAGTGGTATAGAAATTAATGAATGGTTAAAAAAAAATTCTTCTCTCGTAGTAATAAAACAAAAAAAAAAACAAATACACGGTGTATACCTAGGTGTCGTCAAAAGTCTTCTTCTCGAAATACTGAAAAAAAAATGTAAGGTGTGGGGGGCAAATAAAAGCGTCTTTTTGAAGGAACAGCAAAATTAACGATGTAATAGTATAATATAACACAAGCAAAGGCAGGACAGAAACCAAAATTTTTGCGTTACAGGAGTCAGTACAAAAATAACATTTCGTATTATAATATAAACCGGGAGTCTTTTGGGACCTAAGGGACCAGACTGTCTTATTATACCGATTTAATTTTTCGATTTTTCTCAACATGCAGCAATAGATTTCATTTCTTATATAACGAGAACAAGTGCAATATACCTTATAACAATTATTAACGCAATAGTAAAACGATTAGCGCGCAGTTATTATCGCTTTTAGCAATCGCTCGCTTTGTATATGAGAATAACGAACGACGTGTTATACAGTGAGTTTTCTGCGCATAGACGGGTCACAATTGATATACACACACACAGAGAAAAAAAAAGAAATAAATATAACGCCCGGCTTGTGCTATAAAGTGTGTAATGCGAATTTCAGTACAGCCGCGGAGATGAGACGAAGACGCTTATATAAATAAATAAATTAACAAATATATATAAATATACGATATTATAGCCGATCGGCTATATCTCTCTCCCACTGGACGATCATACTTTACACAGAGTTTGCCTTCGTAACGATGATGTATAATAGTATAAGTAAATAATATTGTTGCTCAGATTTTTGCTCCATAGGTATTTAACTGTTATATAAAGCGGGATCAGATAATATGTGAAACGATTATTATAATAATATAAAATTCGCCGTAGCTTCGGCTCCGCTGGCTTCGCGAGCAAAATACGTATGTATATATAGTTGGGTCGATCGCAATTGCAGCCTTATAAATCTTCATTTTGTTTTTCATGAAATAACAGATAATAGTTGAATAATAATAATATTGAAACTGAACCAGAGTAAATAATAGTGATAATAATAATAATAAATAATAAAGTAAATAAGTATAAAAATGAAATATAATAAACGCGTTATATACAACAAGATATATGTATTAAAATCGTGAGACCCGCTGTATATATACGCGCGAAGCCCGCGAGAGAGTGAGATGAGAAGCCTTATGTGCGAAGCAACAATTTTTCTTTTATTGCCTTTGTAACACAGATTATTATAAACAATAGTATAAGAAGCCGGCGTATGATCGTCGAGTGGGACAAGGAATCGCTGTTGGTTATATTACGCGTATTATTGTGTATACTTAATTATACATAATATATATATTATACGATATACGACGGGGGCGCGACGCTTGGCGTTCATTGATTATTTATTATTGAAACAACAGCAACAGCAACAACAACAAAAAATGTACGAATGCACATGTGCACACGTTATATACGATATACTGTATACAGGAGTGTAAGGGAATTTTTTATTATAGCCGATCATACGAGATATACGACATATTCCGAGCGAGAATCTGTGTGTGTAAGACAACTGATGCAGGTATAAAGGGAATTATATATACATTATAGGTGTGTATAATGATGAGAAACACAAAAAAAAAATACTTTCTCCCCCCGCGCACACCATACAAATTTTTTATCGTACATCAAAGTAAAAGAATATTAATATATGTTGCTATAACGATATCATCATCACATGATCATCATCATTATGATTATACTATTATTATTATCTATTATACCGATTGTATAACGCAATAGTTGACGCGACGCGCGCGCGTGGTTAAATAAAAACGATGAGGAGAGTAATAGTAAATGAAAAAAAAAGAAGAGAAATACATAAAGTGATGATGAGAGAAAAGCAAGCCCGTTTCACATAATGTATCAGACAGTGTTTAAAGCGTCGACTCCGTCGCGCGTCTGTAATCGAAATGTTTTCTATTTTTACACGTAATAGAGAGAAGATGAGAGAATGAAAAAAAAAATAAAAATAAAATAAAAGTTAAAGACATAGTCGATGAAACGACGGTTAAGCAGGATTGAAGCGAGCTATGAGAGATGTGGAATTGTTTAATGTAGCTTTTGCTTGGTTTGTATACGTTTTTTTGTGTGTAACTAACTTTTTATAATAATAGGCATCTTCCATATATTAGTATACATTGTTTCAATTTACTGTTGTTACAAAACTTCTCGTTATTCAATTCTTCTCTGTACTAGTAGCTGTATATTTCTTATAATAAAAATGTTTGTTTTTTGTATGGTTATAATAAGCAAAAGCTACTTTAAAAAAAAAGTTAGAGGGTATGTACGAGAGAGGGAAACGCGGTGTATTAACGTACAATAAACGATAAACATGTCCTTCCATAAGCGCAACCTCAAAATAAACAAATGTTAAAAAAAGCAGCATTTTATTTTTGCAATAAGCCCGAAATAATAAGAAACAGAATTAAAACAGTTACAAATGAAACAGAGCCGTTTACCATATACACCTCCGTAATTAAATGAAAAAAAGCCGACGACGAACAATATCGAAACTTTGTTGTACTTGTAATAGTTATTATAACCAAACATTATACACACACACATTAAACTGGATATCATCATCAATCGCAGAATCATTTTACAGGAATTATTATAATCTTCGAAATACACAGCCGTGCGATTTTCTACTTTCGTGGGTGCGATATTTGTGAAATGGATGAAAATTTCCAAAAAAAAAGAAGAAGAAAAAAACCTTATACGACTGTACATATACATGCATATATGTATGCTGTGACACGATTTCGACGTTCGAGTCCCTCCCGAGAGTATCCGATGTCTTCTCTTTCACTTTGCATATAACGACTATATACTTCGATCTTTTCGAAAATTTCACATTTTAATAGGATATATTCGAGAGCAGAAAATGTCTCAATACCTATATGAATTTTACACTTCGAAAAAAAAACTATATAGTTGTAACGAATTTACGATGTACCATTATTATAAAGTGTAAGAATTTTAAACGAATCAAGTGTATAAGAAGTAGTCCTCTCGTTATTATACTTAGTTTTAACGTAAAGATCTATATGAAAAATAAAAGTAATTAAATTTCTCGAAATTTTTCTATAAAATCTCTTTTCCCGAGAACGACTTTCGGATACTCCCTCGAGCGGGACGAACAAAAATCAAGGCAGAAACAAACAAAAAAAAACACTCATTAGTGTACGACATTTCTCTCGGAGCATGAAAAATAGCCTGTGTAAAGCAAAAATAAAAGAATCGATCTCTAACGAATGCGAATGTATGAGCGTGCAGTGTAACTATGGGGTTCGACTTTTCGCTGTAATGTACTCGATATCATATTTAAAAAAAAAAACAAGTTCGTGTTTTTCCATTTTAGAAGATATTGTAACGAAAAAATAAACAAAAAGAGGGAGAAATTAATGTCCCGCTCCTCCGTCACATATGCAAAATCGATCATTCGATTTGAAGCAGTGCTCGGCTTAAGGATCCGTCGAACGTCTCGTGTATATTTGTGGAAAAATTTAACGAATGCATTTAAGGCAAAAAAAGTGTTTAACGATCGAGTCGATCGTTTTCGATGTTTTTTGGAATGTAAATTTAAAGCTAAGCTCAAAAATCGTGATGCTCGATCTTTAAAAAGTGAGCCGCGTTCGACGCTTTAAGCAGAGTACTGCGAAACTTTTCTTTTCGAAAGATACTAAGAAAAAAAAAGAAATTCTTCTAGATGCGTAAAAGAACAAATTTCGTGTAAGTGTATCATTTACGAAAGAAGTTACTTAAATTAGGGAAGAAAAAAATTTTTTTAAAAATAGTCTCTAATATTCTGCACGACTTTTTCGTATAACGTATGGAAAAAATCAAGTTAATTGTTCTCTTTATCGAAAAAAAATCAAGGAAAATCTCTATACGACGTACTGCGCGGCAATACATGTAAATGCAATAAAGGAGCAAAAAGAAAACGGCAAATGAAATTTGCTATTATTCGCATCTCTATACGAAGCATTTTTGCATATAATGTACAGTCAAATCTTCCGTACTGTCCAAAATTTACTAAGACGTAAATTTACTAATATAAAAGTCTAAAATTTTAAAGGATTTTCGCTTTTCGTACTTTCTTTCTATGAAAACAAAAAAAAATATATATATATATATCAAAAGGAATTTTTCGACTACATATACGTAATCAACTAATTTTAAAGGTACTCTAGACTCGTCACACAGTGAGGGAGAATCGACTGTATGTAAAAAACAAAAAAAATTCTAGTGTCGAATCAAAATTATCTCTTAGGTATGTATTTCGAGTGTAAATATAAAGACAATTACGCGTACACGATGTAAAATGCTATGGAAAACAAAATGTATGGAGAATTGCTATTTACTATAAAAAGACAAAAAAATAACTAGTATCAAAAAATCGTCATTTTTTCATTCACTTTCGCATACAACAAGAAAAACAAAGAAATAAAGATAAGCAAAAAAGATTAAAAACACGAGAGTCGATTGCTTAGAAGTTTCACCCAGATGATCAATTAAACGTGTGTGTGTAAATAAAAGAAAAAAAAAATAATAAGGTCGCAAAAAGTGTCGGGAGTGTAGGATTGAATAAAATAAGCATTGTTTATTTCATCGTCCACAAGTACAATTTATCGAGTTATACGTACTGATTCGATCCGGCGGAGACACTTTTGCCAAACAAAAAAAGTGAAGAAAATGGGAGTAAGAAATATGCGTTGACTCGTGATAATGTTAAAATGAAGAAACTCGATCTTTAACGCTATATTCAAATGTTTCTATGCGAGAACGATGAATGCGTTTTGCGTGTACTACGATGTTTTCTTTGATTGTAACTTTAAAAGTCTTCGAACATATTCTAAGCACTTGATTGTACATAAGTATGTGATAAATATGCATATATATATATGTAAATATAAATCGATTAATCTTTTTAACTTTTAATTATCGAATACCTGTAATTATGTTAAATCAAAAAATAAAGAAATCTTATGAATAAAAGAACTTTCAATGTACCAACTCAATTTTTTCATTCTTCGACCTTCTACCTCTGCCAGAAAAGACATAGCAACCAAAATTTTGAGTGGAATTTTAACCAATCATGTCGATAAATGTAATTTTTAATTAAAAACAGCAGAAATAACTTACAAATATGAGATTTATTTACAGCGACGTATTGTACAATAAAATGCAAAATTTAACTACTTGAATCTCGGGACACCTACAGTGACATCGAATAATTCCTTGTTAACAAAATTTCCAGTTTTATCCACTAAGTATCTGAATTTGGTGTCTCTAATTCTTAATGGCACATAGACTTTTGGATCCGTTCTGCCACTTGAAGCACTTACCTAAAAATAGATAGTTCGTATAATAAAGTTTACAGAAAATAGTTGTTCTCAACTACATAAAAATATTCATTACATTATTAATAGGCACAGTCATTATGCTTTCTCCTTTGAGTGGATGATATGTAACTATAGTAACAGTATTGCCACCTTTATGAAGTACTATATACTTTATAGTTCGTTTCGTTACATACCATATTGTAATAAATATTGCAGGACCTAGTATAAATAAAGATCTTGTCGGTGAAAATAATTTCAGTCAAAGGTCAAATAAAAACTTGATAAGCAGCAATATGTTTTTACCTGCTATTATGCCAATAGCAATGAATGTAAGCGGCAAAGCATGCTCGATTATCCTTGTGAGTAAAGGTTTGTCCGGTTTAAAAAGATCCCTACACAGAATCAGATAAACATTGTCTGCCATAGCTAAGCAGCCGATTAATGCAGCACCCGCAAATATTATTGCACCTTTGTACATGCAGGGTTTCTCAAATCTATACAGCATAACATTATTTCGAACTTTGGTGTTAACTTTCAAGGGGTTTGTTTCAATTCTTGGTGGCTCTTCCCCTGGTATTTTTAACTTTGGACGGAAAAGTGACATTGTCCGTCTAAAACAACTGCCCCATCCAAGATCATCTTTTCTGTAAGCATGTGTCGAGTAACAGAAAAAAATATGTATAATTTTCTTACACCAAGCACATTTATGGCAAAAAAAAAACATCATCGAATAACCAATAATCATTCAAGAATACCATCACAATTATATCAATTTATCTTCATCTACGGTGACTAACAAAGAACAGAGTCACATGGAATGATATGCATAACCTCTTACCTTGCTGATTTTTTCAACACCAATGTCCTCCAGTTGACGAAATGTCTAACGCCTAATGCAGACTGCTGCAGCCTACACTGTGACACTTCCTGAGAAAGACATTGTTTAAACGTTTTTGCAACAGCGAGGCCTCCACAGTTCGGAGCAGTTCGGATATGTAACCTAGAAGCGGCTACCACGGCTCCAAACATCCCGAAGGTTCTGTAATGGTAAGTTTTTTAGTTAGAAAAAATCGCTCACCAGAATATTAGATGGTTATTTCGATGAGTCATTTACTTTTTATTACAAAACTTGGAAGAAAATCATAGAAAATTTCACAGCCACAGTGTTTTGCTCTCGAGCACAGCTGATCCTAACCTCATAACAACTAGCAGCCGGCGATTTAAAAATATATCTCCGACTCCCCCTGTCGCGAATACTCCCAAACTCTTTTACCTACTCCAAAACCCTTTCTTATCGCTTACCGATATTCTTTATTGCTATACCAACCAAGTTTTGCATATTTCGAACTCGACCAGTATTACCGGTAAGCTGAAAACCACTGGTACCATTACGTGCATCTCAGAATCCAGAAAAATAAATGTTGCAATAAAATTATCTTTAAATAAATTATTTTAGAATTCTGATGCAACATTGAAAACTGTAATAAGAACACGATTTACACAATGCTGAGGTAAAAAAAAACTATGACTCCTAATAAGATAGCTAAACGATTAAGAGTATAGCGTAAAAGGGGCGAAATCGCATTATATCGTTGTTAAAAGGTTAATTCAAGCAAAAAAACTGAATTTCTTACTGTAACTTTTATTCTTGTGATTTATAATGAATTATCCAATATCCAAAATATTTTTTGAAACCCTTTTTTCGCAATAATAAAATAACGTCAGATTTCCCGCCCTGGCGGTGCCAGTTTTGGCATCACTTTTTTTGCTGATGCATGCGTGCTGCGTGCACGAATTTATAGGTAATTGGTGTAGCCGTGTAGGTGTGGGTACCACACATGCCCGGATCGTCGCAGCAACATCAATTAAATAACAATTGGAACGAGGGTGTATTGCACCCCGAGTATAGTTCATCATAGCTATACCAAACACAACATTGTTGAGATGTGCGACTTCGTGCGGTGATAAAATAGTGACCTTGGAATCTTTTTTGCACACATAAAATACTAATACATATAGGTATAGGGACAAGTGCAAAGTGCATGCGAATTGAACCGTGAAACGGAGGCAATAGGTACTTACAGCAGATCATCTCTAAACAAATCTTGAGTCGAAGAAGTGAGTTTTATATATATTATAAGGTTTTGATTATTGAATCGCGGTTACACTTTGTGCAAAAAACAAACAAGTAATTTGCATTGTTGGATATACAGTTATGCGAGAGGATGGGAGACTTAAACTATCCTGATTTGAACTACCGTGGCAATCACGCGATGTCCTGGGAAGGTGCAGCTGGTTATCCGACGGTCTACCGCGGCCGCGAGGTTATACGACCCCTTGACATACCTAATATACATCCCCTTGTCGAGGACAGTCCACCTCACGACAATGGTAAGATATGTCAATTGTTCTGTATTGTGTTCCTTTTTTTATTTTCCAATGCCAAATTTGTTGACTAACTTTTTATTTATTACAGATCAGGTGGTCAAACATTATATAGGTCGGGGATGTGGCCTTGCCAGTCTGATAACAGAGAATCTGCTGATACATCCGTTTCTAGTGTTACGGAGACAGTGCCAAGTTAATCCTATTTCCAAGAAGTATCATGTGGGTCCGATAACTTTGATACCGGTGATTATACGGTTACATCAGACTCAGGGTTTGAACACATTGTGGAAAGGCATAGGGTCGGTTCTTCTGGTCAGGGGGTTGACTATGGCTGTTGAGGACCTGGTATCTAAAGTTACACCCTGGCCCAAGTAAGTATATACATTGAGCTGGTTGACCAAAAATTTGCATTTTAACTTTGTATTCATTACTGTTTTATTACAGAGAGATCACACACTTGTCGTTCAAGGCACTTGGACAGCACATCATTCTGAAATGCGTTTCTATCGGAATAGTCACACCTTTCTACTCAGCCTCACTAGTTGAGACTGTTCAGTCAGAGGTTGCTTCTGAAAGGCCAGGAGTTTTGGATGTATTTCGAGATGGAGCTATAAGGTTACTTGAAGTAAGAAACAAAGGTCGTCTCATTCCAATTTATGCATTGTTACCGCCAACAATTGCATGTGGAGTCATAAAATACCTGTTTGCTATATCTGTGAAAACAATCGCGAGTCACATAATGAGAACTAGGCACAAATATACTCAGGAGTCACGGGTAAGTTTAAAATGTCTAAAGTTTGAAAATTTTATAGGGCACACAAATAAAGGTACTCATTTTTCTTACAGGGTGCATACAGCCGTGACATGTCTGAATCTGCTGCACAAGATATAGAAATACAAGCTATATTAATTTCTATGTGCACAGCTGATATAATATTTTATCCCTTTGAAACTGTTATACAACGGTTGCACCTACAGGGTACACGTACTATTATAGATAATTTAGATACAGGTCGTAGTGTAACAGCTTTGTTAACTGACTACAGTGGAGCTGTAGATTGTTATCGTAATATTATTTCTACTGAAGGTCCATTAGGTCTGTATAAAGGTTTTGGAGCCCTCATTATGCAGTTTGCGGTTCATGTCTTAGTATTAAAAACAACCAAATGGATTCTAACTGAGATAGGAACTATGTTAAAACCAAAACCAAAATTAACAAAGCCTCCACCACCATCTTACTATAATGAAATTTAAGAAAGATGTTTTTAGTAATTTTCAAATCAAATTTTTATGATGTGATTTCTATTAAACAAAACTCGCTTGTAGCTTTAATTTTTAATCATGTAATGAATATTTTTTCAGATAAGTTTACTACTATAATGCAATGTATAAGAATTTTTATGATTTCTTCAGTAATCTTGTATATATTGTGTAACATTTACCAAATTTGGCTAAAAATAACTTATATGTAAATATAAATCCATTTTAGTCAAATATACGTCGCTAGTCAGATTGTATAAAGAACATTTATAATGTTGTCAAGTTGCAGACACCCTGTGCGTAGAATACTAGTGATTGCTATAAATGGATGGATTATTAAAAAAGATCTATAGTTAAAAACAAAAATATCGTAATTCCTTTTTTCAATAGATTTATTATAAACATAAGTATTCATACAATGTAAATTACCTATTGAGTTTTAGAAGATTTTTCAACCTTCTAAACAACGGTATTCAAGAGCCATATTACCTCTTCATGCTTAATTATAAAAAAAAAAAACTAAATTTAAATCTGTAATTTATTTCTGCTACTACAGAATCGAAGTCGGCTCTTGATTGCATCTTATAAATAAATTATCTTTTTTTTTTATATATATATTTTGTCTCGATGAGATTTTCATTGCAGGATAGACTTGTTAAATATTCACGAGTTTTTAACTTTCTGGATGTATTTTTTTATATTTTTCGTTACTTATCTACTGCTATGTACAATATATTACAAATAATCTTTATCTATCTACTCGAGGTCGCATAAAAATATTTTATCCTTTAATTACAATGCCAGATAGGTGCATTGAACCTCGATATTCCACGCAGAAGAAAATTTAAAATTTTAAATTAGCGAACTTCATTTGATTGAAACGCGCGTCTTAAGTTCTTTTTTCTTGTTATTTACGATACCTCTGTAATATTAATCGAAAATGTCAAACTTTATATACTTTAAATCCGGAAGGTCGAAACTCATGCACCTACACACAACATACTTGCACGCACACGAAAACACCAATTCAGAATAATATTGCCAATTTTTGTTGTCCTTTTTTTCGAATAATTATTCTTGTCAGAGTAAATAATAATAGTTTCACCAAAATTCCATAGAGTTAATAATCGAAAATTTTTTTAATATCTTTCGTAAAAATATTTTCAAATTCATTAGAATTTAATTGCAAATTTATCTGCGGAGAATAATCAGCATCGGGTCGCTGAACCATCTCGCGCTTTAATTGTGTGTTAATTGTGCACGTGCTGCGCTTGTTGAAGTTCATCCTCAACCGTAGTCTCACCGCCTCGTCGCATATATTGAGGTTTCTCTTGACCTCGAACACAGCCTTCAGTTACGTGAACCATTGCTACATCGCTTCCTGGAACGTCGAACATTGGCTCTAACAGGAGTGATTCCATTATAGCTCTCAGGCCTCTCGCGCCAGTTTTTCGCTCCATTGCCAGTGACGCTATAGCGTCCAATGCTTCTGGTGTAAATGTGAGATCCACCTGTAAGTCATTAAAATTTTGAATAAATTGCGAATACGCTACTGTCGAAAAAAAAACTTTATGGATATAGGTGACGCTTACTTTATCCATGGAGAACAACATCTGATATTGAGGAACCATGGCGTTCTTCGGCTCCGTCAGAATCCTCACGAGCATTTCTCTATTTAAAGTGTGGAAGGGTACGAGGACTGGGAATCTTCCGACGAATTCTGGAATCATACCAAAGTCAATAAGGTCTCTCGCCTCTACTTGGCGGAGCAGTACATCTTTCTCTTTGTTGTCGTCTTCTGTCGACGGAGACATGTTGGCTACGTCGGCCAGACTGGCGGCTCTCCTTCCCGGACTTTCTGAAGCTGGGGTAGCACCAAAACCGAGATACTTTTCATTTTTTCTCCTCGAAACTAATCGGTCCAAACCGTTGTAAGCACCAGACGCTACGAAGAGGATATTCGTAGTGTCTACTTGTAGAGTATCTCCCCGCAGTTTTCTGGAACTGTTTCTCTCTGGCACGTTGACTATTGTACCCTCCAGCATTTTCAACATTCCTTGCTGTACACCCTCTCCGCCGACATCTCTTAATTGATGAATTCCCGGCACTGCTCCTATTTTGTCTACTTCGTCTAAGAACACGATTCCCATCTGTGCTCTATCGACGACGTAATTGGCATCTTGAAGTAATTTTGCTATTACACTCTCAATGTCTTCTCCAACGTATCCAGCTTGAGTGAGGGTAGTACAATCACAAATGGCAAATGGAACATCGAGACACTGAGCTATAGTTTGAGCTAATAGTGTTTTTCCTGATCCAGTGGGTCCTAGTAGTAGTATGTTGCTCTTTTCTAATTTTAGTTGGTGATGCTTGCTATCCAATATATCTGAGCCAGGGACCGTTTGAGTGCCAGCAGGTGGCTTTTGTTGTTGATCATTGCCAGGAGGAACATGTTGAAAACCGACGCCCAATGAATTTCCAATACTAGAAATGTGAAGTAGATCTAAAAAAGAAAAGAGAAAATTTGAATTTCTTTTTGATACACAAAAACTATTTCTGACTAAGTTAAGAATTTTGAAATAGCGTAGACAACACTGGTAATGACTAAATTCTTATTTACGTGGCTTGAGACCTCTGTGAGTAAAAGGATGATTGAGATCTTGGTTTCCCACTGGAGCTGCATTGGTTTGGGCTGCATTTTGAAGTGGCAGATTGTTGTGAATTCTTTTATAGTGATTGTATACAGCTACACTCAGAACTTTCTTTGCATATTCTTGGCCGACGACGTGTTTATTTAGATACTCAAAGATCTGAAAAATTCATGTTGCAATAACTTTGCACTCAATGTAAATAAAAGTATACTTGTGACTGTATCTACTTTTTTAGGAGGAGGAGGTGGCTTCCTGTAAAATCCTTGCTTAGTATCCTCAGGTCTCAGAGCTTCCTTGAGACTCCTCTTGGAATCAATTTCAGACAGGACGACAAAGAAGTGGTGACACTTTTCACATTTCACAAACCTGGTTGAAGCTAGATGATAATTTACTTGAATTAGTTTTTCATTGATACAATAAAATTGTACTTGACCTCATCAAATCATGAACTTACAGACGAATGTTTCAACATGAGTACAAGGATCCCCACACTTTGGACAAATGAGATTGTTTTTCTTATCTCCACCACCACCTGTCGTCCCACCTGCAGCTGCGCTGCTTCCTGTAGTTTCATTACTGGGGGGAGTAGGTTCTGTTGGAGCTTTCGCTAAGACTCCAGTAGTCTTCAAGGTCCGAGATGCAACAACCCGTGCAATTTTGTGCACTACACACGCAATAACATCAATAATGAAATAAGCCTATTGGCAAGTAATTAAGACTTTATCACAAAGAAGATAAGAGATTACAAAAATAAACATATTGCAAGGTAATTATGAAAAAAACTGTATATTTATAAACTCTACAGTCCAGCAGCATATTATGTAAAAGCAATTAAAAGATCATTACTCACCGTGGTTAGAGACATGATGTGAGGACACCAGCCGGCTAGCACCGATCAGGCAACATCTAACCGAACTCATATTGATCGATTCCGATAAATCACAGAGCCAAACCAGCAGCGGTAGTTAAATATCCAGTTTGAAGCCAAGCAAAGATCTGTAACATGAGAGAGTCATATATATAAGTCACAATAGGAAATATATTACAAGGTCAAGTGACAACTTGCAATATTGAGAGTGCACGCGCCAGTGGGCAATTTCGTAATTGCGAACTCGTTGCTGCGACCGAGAGCTTATGCGTTATCAAAAAAAGAAAATTTCGCCGTACAATACCTACTTATGTACATCGAGCCACGGAACGTATCGACTACGTGGGCTGCGTGAGTATGTTATATGTATACATACACAGGCGCTGAAGCGCAGGTTATGTGCATTTATTTAAATATAAAAGAATAAGTGCGCAATCCCCGAGAATGTTTTTTCTGCGCCCGTCGCGGAGTACTTATTTTTAAAGCGGATAAAACGTCGCGACGCAGAAGCGAATCTAGCCAACAACCAGGTCTCTCTCTAGCTCTGTTTATATATCCATTATGTTTATGAAAAGTGCGCCACAATGGCGAATCCGTACTAACCTGCAGTATCTATATAGCCACCAAGAGATATATATATATATATATCGAGAGATTCGTACACCAGCTGATGAGAGTATCAAGGATGAATCAATAAGCTCATCATCATCCGAACAGAAAAAAATCACGAACAACTTGATGGGGGGGCCATCAGCGCCGCGCGCGTATCAAAAGTAAGTAAAATCGTCCAAAAAAGAAAAAAAAACAGCCAGAAGCTGACGTATCGAAAAACGGCGGAGCAGTAGAGGCGTACCTATAAAATACTCGCGAACGAAACAATCGCGCGTACAATGGAATCACGGTCACGCATTATATACACCACTACAGCAGAACAGCCGATTATCGTAGTAGCGATAAAATCGTCGCGCTAGCGAATCAAGCTAGTCTACTACGTTTTCTGCGACGGGTGTTCCGAGCAGAAGCAAATGATAAAAATTGCATCGACTGACTCGAAAGGTGAGCTCCGATATTCGAATCAATCCATCAGCTAACCTACGACTGTATTTGTAAATAAACGAGTATTTCGGAGCTGATTCTCTATGTATACATCGTGTGAGAGAGTGAACGATTGTTACGGATTTGTCAATCAAAAAAGACGACACGAACCTTGTTGCTGCCGTTGCTCGGAGGTGTCCACGGTTCAGCTGTTCGCCGATGCACTGTTCTCTCTCTCTGCGCTGCGCTGCTGCGCTCTGCTCCACTTCAAGATGACGCGGCTGGCATTATTATAGTGTGTAAGTAAGTAAACATACGCAAAAATGGGTGGGCGTAGTTGAGGTGTATTCTCTATTATAAAAATATCCGCAAATAATAATAGTATTTTGGAGTAGTATGAGAGTGTGTATACGTGATCGGTGCTGGTGTGTATTTATGTATATCTCGGACCTACTTATTTGCAACGACCCAACGACTATTAGCTCGACTCCTCGACGACCTACTGCTTGTCTTTATTCTGGCTCTGCTGATGAAGAGCGACACCTATAGGTATGCGTGACTTTGTGATAATGTGATATCATTCGAGAGCAGACTTACCAACAGTGATTTCGAGGACGATTGTTATGTTTGGTTTCCTTTAATCTTGGAGAAGATAAGAAGGAGCATTGTTTTGTTGTAAAGTCTTGAACTTGAGCTATCGATGTTTTGGGTGAACGAAAGGTTTAAAAGGACGAGGAGATTGTTTGGGAAATTCGGAAACTAGGTCATACCGTCATAGTAGGGAGTCTGCGTCGTCGGTTTTGTTTTGGCTGTTCTGCTATATAAGCTATATACCTATACATACCAGGCGCACGAGCGGAGAGACACGTGTGTATGTTGCCAGCCAGCTGTATCGGCGTTTCTACACTAATTGCGGATCGCTCTGCTGCTTATATATACTTTTCTCGTCGTTATATTTTTGTAAGACTAAATTAAGTCGTCACAACATGAGTAAGGCGCAGATAAATAACGAGGTAGGTTCTAAATTAACTTTCGGTACCTGCGTTTCTGCGCATCTTACGTTACTTTTTATAATTTTTGGGTTATGTGTGCATGTGCTTATTTTTGAGGTTATGCAGCACAGTGATAAACATTCAATTTAAATTGTTTATAAGCGGAGTACGTTTTACAGCGACTCGTGAATGTGTAGAAGATTTCTTATTTCAAATTAGTTTTGTTAAAAAAATATTTATAATAATGAAATGAGTATAGGTATAATGCATTTCCTTGTTTTGTTTGTACACACCACTCACTCGCGTATTTATTCACTTTGCAGATTATACTTTTGAAGGGCAGTGTGGAGCAAGCACGAGTACAGCTTATCGGAAAACTCTCAAGAGATGCCTTTAAATTACGACAAAAGAAAGGAACCGAAGAACAGAAGGCTAAAAATGTTAGAAAAGCAGATAGGATAGCTGCTGAAATTCTTGCCATAAAGAAATTTAAAAAGGATAAAATTATAAAATATATCTTGGCAAATCCATTAAACTTGGATGAGATTCTTAAGGATCAGAAGTCAGAACCTCTGACTAAAATTATGGCAAGGATTGCAAACCATAAAATTTTTAGTAAAAAAATTGCTGAATTCAAAAGCAAATATCCTAATTATGCAGAATTTTTGGGCCCAGGAAGAAGGGAGATGGCGATAAAGGAATGGAAGGAAAGAAAGAAGTTGAGGAAAGCTCAGAATCAGGAAAATGATGAATCTGATAAATCCAGTACAAATGCTAGCGATGCAGAAGCCTCAGAGAGCAATGATGAAAGTTCAGATAACGAAGCTGAGACTTTTGATGATGATGATGTAAGTGAAGATGAGGAGTTACCATCAGATGCCACTGACAAGGAAGAAGAAGGCGAAGATTCAGCTGAAGAAAAGGTAACAACTGCAAAACCTGCTAAAGTAAAAAAAAGCAAAAAAGTACAGGCAAAAGGTCTTACAAAAGAGAAAGAAAGCGAAAAATTGGATGAGAAGGATGTCGAGAGTACAAAACCTGTAAAAGGAAAAAAGAACAAAAAGCTAGAAGCAAAAGATATTGTAAAGCAAGATAAAGAAAGTAAAGATTCAGATGAGGAGGACGTAAAAAGTAACATTGTAAAATTAGAATCAATAGAGAAGGGTACAGTCAAGAAAGAAAAGTCCAAAAATTTGTTAGGAAAACGAAAGAAAGCAAACAAAAAAGAGGAACAAAGTACAGATAAAGATACTAAACCAGATGTTAAAAAGAAAAAGACTGATACTTCAAAAGTTATCAGTAAGCAAGCCATTGTAAAGAAGTTTACTGATATATTGAAAGAGGAGGAATCTAAAGCAGAGGAGAAGAAACCAGAAATCAATACTGATTATGAAAAATCGAATATCAAGATAGAAAAAGAAATAGATTCATTTTTCTTTTCTGGAGATGGAGGTGAAAATTATTTGAGCGTTGCTGTTCCTAAAAATAATTCAAACGAAGAGGAAGAGGAATACGGAAATGACAGGTTCAACAAGAAAACGTTTTCACGGCAGCAAAACGACAAATTTTTCAACAAAGTTAACAAATTCCAAAGTAACGGTTCGAATAACTTCAACTCAAATAGGCCAGATTCGAGGTGGGAAGGTCAGCGTGATAACGAAAGACCTTACGGCAGGGATAAACCAGGATTTAATAAATTTAACGGCAGATCAAATGACAGATTTAATGACAGGTCTAACAACAAATTCAATGGCAAACCAAATGACAGGTTCAATGGCAAACAAAATGACAGGTTCAATGACAGGCCTAACAACAAATTCAACGACAGGCCCAATAACAAATTCAACGACAGGCCGAACAACAAATTCGGTAATGATCGCAACGACAAGCCTTTCAAAAAACATGGTAAGAATAGCTTTGAGAGCAAGAGCAACGAGGTTCTGCATCCATCCTGGGAAGCCAAGAAGAAACAGCAGGATATTCTGAAAAAAGGATTCCAAGGGAAGAAAATCGTTTTCGGCGACGATATGTGAAAAGTATTGGTAACGCGTTAAATTTTGTAACATACTTTGTACATATTACGTTATGTTAATGTATTTTTCAAATATAAAATAAGAAAGTTTTAAAAAAATGTATAACATTTATTTCTCTTTGTAACAGTGATAATAGAAGTGCAAACTATATGTTTGTTTTATATCCACGCCGGTCACAGGAATGAAGTGGAAACGGTGCAACGATTGCCAAGTCACACGTTGCAATTTACAATAGTCTTTTTATACGCGTATA
Organism: Cecidostiba fungosa; assembly: GCA_900474305.1. Classification (NCBI taxonomy): domain Eukaryota; kingdom Metazoa; phylum Arthropoda; class Insecta; order Hymenoptera; family Pteromalidae; genus Cecidostiba; species Cecidostiba fungosa. The sequence goes on along the minus strand of UCOJ01000131.1, from coordinate 8,774 downwards.
AAAAATAAGTTCTTTGCTATCGTAAGGGTCCATCAAAGGGATGTCACAATTTTATGTACAATTGTTCAACCATAGCACGTTCACTCGCTTATCTCAATTAGCGAATGAATGCGAGACTACATTTATTAGAATAAAAAAGAATTCATTGACGCTGCATCATCATCATCATCATCATCATCGGTACAAGCAATAATTCCCACTAAACTCCCTCGCCAGCGCATATATAAAAGGAGAAGGCAAAGAAAAATCTATATGAATATCTTCTCGCCGTCGTCCGGCAAAAGGCCCATCCATCAAGACCATCCAAGAGATAAGCCTTGTCGAGGAAAAAGAAGAAAAGTATCTCTATGTGTTCTACTTCTTCTTGGACAGCGTGCGCTGCTTCTCGGCGTGGGTGACGAGCTGCGAGTCGAGCGGAAGTCCCTTCCGGCGACGTACAGCGTCTATGTACTTTTTAGCGCGATTTCCGCTGTCCGCCTTCTCGCCAAAGTGCAGGTACTCGTCTTCCGTCGACGGTACCCAGAACGGATCCTGCTCGATCACCTGAAATGTCATGCGAGAGCGTGAGAATTTTTCTCTTATAAGGCGGGGGTGTATATATAATATGGCTGCTATGCAGTTGCGCTATAGGTACAGCCGGCTGCTGCTGCTGCTGTGATGCACATGTCAGTAAGCAGGGGTAGTGTGTATACGCACGTGGGATATTATATGGATGTGTGCCATTGGCACCTATAGGTATAGGTGTGGGATGATGTTGCTTTTGTTATATAGGGGAAGACGAGTGGACAATGGGGTTGGGATAATATTGATTTTTGATGCTTGATGCGGTGTGTACTTTTCTTTTAGTGGAATGTTGATGTGTTATTTTTTATTTCGGAGCTTTTAAAATGAAAAAAAAGAGGAGAGAGAGGAAGCGTGTAATGGATGTAGATAACAAGCTTTAGGTAGCTGGGAAGAGATAAAAATTCAATTTAGAGCTTAAGTGAAAATTTGATAAAAAAAAGATTAGCTAAAACAGCCACTAGATTACGAATAATTAAGGAATTTTTCAAATTCTTTGCCGTCACGCAAACCTGCTCTTTTGGAAGTAATACGATATATTTTAAACGCGAAGATTTTTTAAATAAACCGCATAATTTTAGAATAGCACGCCATAATTTATATAAAATCAATTTTGTGGCAAGTATATCCGTGGAAATAAAAATAAAACAGTAGGTCAATTATTTATAAGCAATACACTTTTATTCCGGCTGATAATAGAATATATTTAAAATTTTTCTCTTTTAATACTCGTATCACTTCTGAACTAGCTATTTTCAACATCAACTAGGATACCTACTCGAATTTACGTCAATTATTAAGATATTATTAAAAGAAAAAAGTTCCTGAATAACCCATTATTTTTCAAGCACCTCCAACAATTAAAAAACCAAGCAAACCACACACACGTTCCATAAATTCAAAAGACCTCTTGTCCCTCTCTACAATAACCGCATCTTCTCTGAAATCGAACGCCGAGATCTCCCTCGAAAAAAAAACAAGGCTCCGATCTCCATCAGGTGCGCACGTGAAAATCGTACATAAATCCCCGAGACTGCTCTTCTCGCCGGGCCAATTAGTTGGCGCGCATATATATTATACATACGCGAAATATATTTCCTTCCTCTCTCGTAAAAATGTAAATCACTTGGCCCTCAGAGCCAGCACGTATGTATATTTATAGAGATAGGTGTGTGTATATATATATGGCTCCTCGTGTATACAGACCAGGTATATATAGTATATCCGAGATGGAAGATAATTCCTGAGGCGTATATGTATGTATATGTATATATAAGAGGGGAGAGATAGAGAGAGAGCTACCGGAATTTCGTGAATGAAAGAGCGTAGCAGCGCAGGAATACAAACGCGGTGATGGTTCTCCCTCCTGTATATAATATGAGAGACAAGAGTTTATCTGTCCCGAGGCCTTGCGTAAGCCGGTAGCGCTCCGAATTAAGCCTCTCACTCTTGAGCGGCATTCCTTCTTCTTCTTCTTCTTTTTCTCCTTCCTCTTTTCTTTTCAGCTCTTTTTACTTTCTTACACATCACGGAGCCGCGGCTACCGTATATGCTTCTGTGCTGTGCGCATATAGGTGTGGACGACACCTATATATATGATATACACGTATAACTCACATATATACCTATAGGACGAATTGGCTTAAGGATTATTGTACACGTCGTGAGATGTGTATAGCTTTGATGGATGCTGCTTTTCCGGACGGCATTTCCTGTCTCTCGCATATATACGGAGAGTAAGAAGAGAGAAAAAAGGGCGAGAGCTAGCTATACTATAATAACTACAGCCTCTCTCTCTTTTTTTTATTATATATTCGAGAGAGTTTTCTCAGGGGCCGTCTCCTGTGCACGGCTGCTGTATTGAAATTTCCAAGACGCGGACACCTGCCTCTGGATTCCCAGGAGCCAGAGGAAGCGAAGAAGGAATAGATGCTGCTGCTGCTGAAGAGAGAGAGAGAGAGAGAAAGAGAGATCAACCGGTGGTGTAAAGCAGCGGCCGAGAGAGGAGCAGATGGCAGAGGCTGCGAGTTTTTGTTTCGGGGAGAGATTTGTTTTCGTGGCGGCAGCCTGCGCACACACAGCACAACCTGCTTGCCACCCTCTCAGCTTTTTCTCTCACGCGGTCTAGTGCAGTGTGCGTAACGCGTGCGATGATGCTCTTCGGAAATGCTACTACTGCAGCTGAAAAGTGGAGTATATAGCGGGAAGTGCTTTATGGGAAAAAGCCACGTCAGAGAGAAGGAGAGCAGAGGGAGAGAGACCAGTTTTTCGGCCCGAGCTTTTTACAACTTGTTGAGTCGAGCGAAGAGAGGCAGTTCATTCACTAGCTGTACACACTACTACTACAGCTACTACTCATTCTTGTTTACAGGAAGTTCCTCCTCAGCGCTTTCCTTCCTCGGGCGAACGATGTCGCGCATATACCTATATGCGCTCCTTCTTGTTTCTTCTTCTTCGTCTTCTTCTTCTTCTTTACCTTCTTCTTGCATGCGCAGCTACCTTTCCGGCCTACTTTAATTCTGTATATGTGTGTGTGTGTTGCCTTGGCTTTGAAAAATCCTTTTGTTGCAGCGATTTCTTCCTTTTTTTTCTTACGAGTAGGCGGAACTGTTTACGATGTTTACGCGGTTAATGTGTTTATTTTGAGCGATAATCTGCCCGGTATTTCTGACGGTGGCGGCCCTTTCGGATGTTTGCGTTGGAGAGAGGTGATGGTTGGAATGGAATTTTTCAGAGGGTGGAGATTGATTTTCAGGAAATTGTTGATGACCGATTTTGTGGAAGAATCTTTTGTTTATTGGCTGCACCTTTTGAGATTATAGTTTGAGCGTATTTTTCTTTAGCTTATAGATTATGGATTACGTCGAGATTTTCCTTTTATCCGAAATTCTGAATTTGGCATGATTCTCTCTAATGTCCGGTCGAGGGGATTTATGGCGAACGCAAGCAAATTATATCCTGTTTCCGGTTCTTTTCATAGAAATTCTTACTAAATTTAGAGGATTGCAAGGTGTTATTGCAAGAGTTTTGAAATGCAAGCTCAACGTTTTGGTAGTATTCGCTTCATACACAATTTAATTTAACACACATTTTTTAATCAGTTTTCCCTCGTCCGATGTGTTTTTAATTGAACACGTATAGAAATAAATAATATATTTTTTGAAACTTAAATATTAACGTTTATACTTTCTTCATAGAAATGAAAAGAACACAAATTTACAACGCAGTGTAAAATAATATTGGGCCCGTTGATTTCCTTTCGATTTCTTAAAAATTTGGGTTTAACAAAATTGTGTATTATAATTTTTATATTACTATACGAACAAACCTAATCATTAATGTATTAAATTCTAATACGTTTTATAAAAATATACGATTAAAATCATGTATTTAAACAACAAACGTTCCGCCAGCAATCATAATTCAACAACCTTAGTAAAATCATTTCCGTTCCCCATCAATCAACAAGCTCGCAGACCTACCTTTACACTATACGCATTCCAAAATCCATAAATCCCTCGAATTTTTCGCAGAAATATCCCTCATAGACAAAAGCTCGATAAAAATCTCCACTGCAGCCAAGTCTCTCTACTATATACTATTCCACTACGCGCAGACTTTCAACTCATCAATGGGGGGCAGCAGCAACAGCAATTCTAATGAACGGCAGACCCTCCTCTCGAGAAGTCCACTCTTCATTTCCGAAGGAAAAACAGAGAATTAACGCCGCTGCGCTAAGCCGCTGATCTTCTATGTATAGCTCTACCTGCGAGGATCGAGTATTATAGAGGACCGCCTAATACCTGATGGCAAAAGCTTTCTTTTTTTCCCAGAGAAGACACACCCTGTGTCTGTATTCAGTACAAGGAAAGCCAGCCGGCCGTCGATAACTTGACTCCTCTTCTGAATTCTACCGCCGCCGCGCGCGTTCCTCCTGTCACCGCTTTATTGTCCAGCGAACAATGACACCACGGGGGATTGAAACTTACACCCTCGAGATGCTTTTTTTTTGTCGACGCGCGCGCGCGCGAGAGCTTAATACGTAAATGCGCGCGGCGTTTTACGCGTTCCCGGAAATTCGCAGAGAGGGATATGAGCCCCCTGCGGCGTTACTTTCGAGAAACGACCGTCTCATTCTTCTTCTTCTTCCTCTTCGGATGAGGCGACGCTCATTCTCCGGAGTATACTATATACAGTATACAGTCAATGGCATTCCTCGAGAGGATATCCTTCGCCTGTGTGTAATTGAGAAGAGACACAATTCGACTGTTGTGACCGGCACTTGTCACGCCCTGTGTGATGTGCAGCGATAAATTTTTCGTCTTTTGCGCGTGAGTGTGTAGGAGAGAAGCCTATTGTTGTATGGGAATATATATTTATGTACTGCCTGAGATCATTCGTTCGATATTAGAGCTTTCGGAGTATTTTCATTGAGTTTTTCAGGGAAACACAATGCAGTAGCACAATTTTTCTGAATGAAGATTCTTCTTGAGCGCACCTGGACGCGCGGATAATATAATACTGGAAATTTGCAATTGTATACATTTTCGATGCTGGATGAGGTTCTTCATTGAAGCCTGTTCCCTGAAATATACTGATTTGATTTATGGAGTGATTCGACCACTGGCTTAATTTTTTCCTGGTAAAAATTCTTGAATCGCCTGATGGTGATTACGTGCTGTATGGGTGCTTCATAAATTTTCTTGAGACTTCCTCCAGCTCGTTTTCATTTGAAATTGCTAATCTTACTACTTGCAACGTTTAAGTTTCATTAAATATTGCTTATCTCAATACTGTCATAATAGCTATAATTGTTTATTTAAAAATTCTCGAAAATTCTAAACACTTGACCATTTCCATAACCTCATCAATCAACGAGAGCATTAAAAAAAACCGAAGCATTTCCACAGACCGGCAAAACTAACGAACGAAACAAAAAAAAACTCTCCCAATATCGGTAACTTCCTCGTTCGCTATTAATTACCGGTCCAATTATTCAATTTCAAAAGCAAAGTTTCATCGTCCGCCGAAAAAAAAGTCAGCCGAGTCTTTCCACTTTTTTCCTGTCGACCAGAATATCCGGGCCCCGAAGCGTAAGTATATCCATTACCGCGGCGTCGAGGCGTGTTATATACGATTGAATCATTGACCGCCGCTAGTTGAAGCGTCGGCGTTGTCTCGCTCTCGAGAAAAAATCCTTTAATTGTCGGATGACTCGCGTCTCGTCCCATTTCCCCGCCGAAAGACTATAACTCTTTTTCTCTCTCAACGACGTTAAGCATCAGCAGCGCGACGGTCACGTCGTAGCGGTGTACATCAGAAGGTGTATATAAAAAAAGGCACGTTATTATCATTAGTATTAATTTACGCTCGAAAAGTAAGAATAGCTTTTATGTTTATATATTACGCGAGAATAACCGGAAGCGAATTAGAATATGTCAGTATAGTAGAGTTGCTTCAGGGAATCGAAAGGAAATAAAGTGTAACGGAAGTGTGATTGCTCAAATGCCGGTTTCTCAGTAAGGTGTGTGTGACGTGTATATTATAATATCGCAGCAGCGGCAAAAAAATTCAAGCTGCTGACAATCGAGTTTGAGGAAATTCGATGGCTTACCTCCCAGTGACTGAAAACGAGCTGAGGACTGGCTAGTCCGGAAGTTTGTGTGCGCAGCTCGTTGGCCAAATGAAAGCTCTCGGGTACGGGGAGAAGTGCGAGAACACGAAATTGACCACCGAAACCAGCGCTGTCCGCTGCGATCACTCGACCTTGTCTCCTGCCGAACACTGCGTACAGTTTTCCTGGAAAAGAGATTTGAATTTTTATTGTTCTGGCTTTTGTTTCGATGACTGACGTGATTGGTTTTCTTTTTTATTGTTATATTATGCCAGGGAATATTTTAATTGGCTGGTTAGCTTATGTTTTTTCGATGTTGAAGAATTATAGTATGTATACATATTTCAAGCGAGTTTTCATTTGTATAGCTACAGGACGCGTATAACTTAGTTAATTATGCATTCATTTTAAAAACAAGTTATTCGACAATCATGGGTGACGAAAAGAATTTTTTAGTTTTACTATAATAACTAGTTATTACTCGTTCGAACGCAAGAAATCAGCACAATACAGTATATATAACTCGAACCTCTTCGTAAATACACAATCTTAAAGATCAACAATATATCTACAAGAAATGTTTCAATCAAAAAGAATGTCCTCCTCCCAACTTACAACTAAAAAAATTAAAATTTCCCCATAACGAAGCCTCTCCCGCATCCAATTTATTCAATTTTAAAGTCGTCATGACAACCCATATATACCAGCTCACAATATACAATACAGCATCAACTAATATCCGCACGCGCGCTTACAAACTCGAGAAAAAGCGAGAAGAAGCGATGACGTTGTTCATTGAGATGTGTAATTTGTGGTCGAGAAGGAGTCTCTCTCGCCACGTACAACCTCCTCACAGGGAAGGGGGGAGTCAAGAGATGCCGTTGCTCCGCAGACCAACGAGTCAAAGGGTCAAAAAAAAAAAGAAAAAGGAGATGAAAGAAACACGACGAGTATAGATCTACTCTCTTCCATATAGAAAGAGAGAACAGAGGAAATAAGAAAAATCCAGCCTCTATCCGATATTTTATTTTCCGTTTTAATGGCCGGAGAGCCTATAAGCCGCAGCAATTTCCGGGATCCCAATAAGTGTCTCCTCCAATATATATATATATATACAAGAGTGACAACAATCACGAGTCTATCCCTGATGTACGAGACAGAGAGACAGACAGACACACAACACACTTGACTTCCTCTCCGAGTCTCGAGAAAATTTTTCCCGGGCCCGCACTAATGACGAGACACTCTCTGGGCTGTCCCTCCTATTAGAATATCTTTCTTTCTCTCTCTACGTAGCGATGGAGATAGCAGTGAGAGAGAGAGAGAAAAGCAAAGAGAAGGCCGTTTGTTTGGGCTGCGGCCTTAGCTCGTCGGTGTGGAATCGGACTTCCGGTCGCGCCCTGCGGCGGCACCTGCGCGCACCTGTCCCCTTCTCCCACCCCCTCTCTCTAAAGCTTGACTCCTTTTCGAAATCCAAACAGCCCAGAGATTCTCTCTCTTTCTCTCCCCTCTTCGTTTTATGTATGTACATATATATATGTATATACGGTTATAGCAGTAGCGTGCGCGTGTATAAGAGTATCGAGCGGAGGGGCAAGTGAATGGAGCGAGCGCGCGCGCAGCCTCCATCAATGAAGCGCTGGTTCTCAACCTCTTGATGTATACTATATACCATACGCTTCAACTTAGAATTTTCATTGTCGTCTCTGTGCTGTGTTCTATAGTTATGTATATATATCTAACTTCGCAGCTGTAGTTTATTGACGAGTACATAATAAACGCGTATATCGTAAAATTCGTAGGAAGATTAGTAACAGCCGCTTTCTCGAAAGACCGGCGAGCCCGTGTTCTCAGGAAAAGTCGTCACAGACACTAAATTGGGGTAAATCACGCGATTGGCATTCTTTCTCGAAGATTCATTCATTCGTCTCCTCTCCCGTAAAGAAAAAAAAACACACAAATTACGCCTGCGTGTGTACTATTTGTATACATAAAGAAAAGACGACAGGTTGTATGGCTGCACACGCGAAATCATATGAGGTGTGTCGCCCACGCGAATCGAGAGGTATATTATAACCGCGTGGGTTGGTCTCTCTCTCTCTCTCTCTCTCTCTCTCTCTCTCGAGCTTCAAAACAGCGCGTGTATATATGCTGAGGAGAGTTGACTCTTTGCGTAAGAGGGAAAGAGAGAGAGAGAAGAACGTGTGCAGTCTTAAAGTGGCTTGCTCGCGATTCATACCTACGCATGAATGATGGGCGCACGTGCGCGCGAAGAGGAGGAGGAGGAGGAAGAGCGAGATGCTGCGCGGATGATTGCGAGGATGGGACTCTGTGTGTGTGTTGTTGTCGAAGTGTTAATCACGGAGTTTTCGTGTTTTATTTATAAAGACATTTTTTATTGTAAATATAGTCTAGCTTTCATTGATTATTGCTTATTTAGCATTTATAGAATAATTCTAAAAGTCGATTGTTCTTTTGTGATTCGAAAATTCAGTAAGTTGTTAATAGATTCCATACATAATTCCACACGGAGAAAAACGGTTGAGGAAATTTTACTAAACTGTCTAATAACGTGAGGACAGACTCGACAGTTATACGT